>CAUYTI010142072.1:0-12853 GCA_963575145.1 Galago senegalensis | reverse complement strand
TGTATTTTATGTTCTTAAATGATCTTCCTTGGATTTATAGCTTGCCGGACTTCTTTCTGGGCTCAGCTCCCCATCTTTGGCTTCATAGATTCTGATTCCAACCAGTTTTTCTTCCTTTGCTCAGGAGCCTCTGACCCGGGTTGCTACCAGTTGGCCATCTTCCCAGAATTCCCCTAAATTAAACTTTTATTATAAAATCCTCTAAAGGGGCACACTTAAAAAAAAAGTTTTAGAGTAAAAGAAGAATTTCAGAGAGAAATAGGGAAGATAGGAAGGGTCTAAAGACAGTAGAACCCCCACAGCTGACCACCTCCCTACACTGATCACCTCCTTAAGGTGACCTAATTGTCCTGAACTGGACATGCCCCACATGTAGGCATCAGTTCAGCAGGCCCAGGTACTTATGTTGACCACTTCTATATGTTGACCAGTTTGTTACAGTCCCTTGGGTGGTCAACTCATAGAGGTTCTAATGTATATGTCAGAAGCTAAAGGCCCTTCCCAGAAAGAAAATTTTAAAAGGAAATACCACAACACTTGACATGGATATGTGATATGAAAGCAGAGTCAAAGCCACGAGGACTTACTGGGGCAGACCACCTGCAGCTCATGAGGACTTACTAGAGCAGACCAATCTGTAGCTCAAAGGACTTACTGGGGCAGACCACCCTGTAGCTCACAAGGACTTACTGGGGCAGACCAATCTGTAGCTCAAAGGACTTACTGTGGCAGACCACCCTGTAGCTCACAAGGACTTACTCGGCAGACCACCCGCAGCTCATGAGGACTTACTGGGGCAGACCACCCTGTAGCTCACAAGGACTTACTGGGGCAGACCACCCTGTAGCTCACAAGGACTTACTGGGGCAGACCACCTTTAGCTCAAAGGACTTACTGGGGCAGACCACCCTGTAGCTCACAAGGACTTACTGGGGCACACCACCTGCAGCTCATGAGGACTCAATGTGGCAGACCACCCTGTAGCTCACAAGGACTTACTGGGGCAGACCAATCTGCAGCTCATGAGGACTTACTGGAGCAGACCAATCTGTAGCTCAAGAGGACTTACTGTGGCAGACCACCATGCACCACACGAGGACTTACTGTGGCAGACCACCCACACCTCACGAGGACTTACTGGGGCAGACCACCCACACCTCACGAGGACTTACTGGGGCAGACCACCCACAGCTCACAAGGACTTACTGTGGCAGACCACCCACAGCTCACGAGGACTTACTAGGGCAGACCACCACCGTGCAGCTCATGGGGACTTACTGGGGCAGACCACCGTGCAGCACATGGCTATGAGAAGTGAGAGTTATGCTCTGAACATGGCAACATCTTGGTAATCTAGCACCATGGTGACAAGTGCATGGGGAAGGGATCTGGCTCTCCTTAACATGAGAGCTCGCAGGATGAGAAGTCTCTATACCTGTGGTGCAGGAGCCACGGGATCCTCTCTATAAGAAGCTGCAGGAGAAGGCAGTGGGGCGAACGCACATTCTCTCCTGGACTCGCTCCCTCTGACGCTTTTGCTTCTCCCGCTCACAGGGTGTCTGCCCAAGGCCTTTCTAACAAGACTGTTAAGATCCATTCTCTTACCAAGTCTGTCTGTCTGTCTGTCTGTCTCTGTCTCTCTCTCCCTTCTGCTAAAGCAAATAGCCCTTAGGCACCTAAGGGTAATTGTTTCTGGCAAGGTAGCACAGCAGTCCTCGTCCAGACCATAAAGAAGCTGGGCTGGAGACCTGGCCAGTCCCAGCCCTGACAAGTGTCACCCCAGATTGGGCTTGACAAGACGGGACAGTGACCAGCCTCTGAGAACTTATTTTCACCTTTGCCATCCTCTCTTCCCCCTTTCCTTTCATTTTTCCAGTTTTCCACAGTATCGTTCATTTTGAAATAACATTTAAAATGAATTGATAGTTTGTTTATTTTATGGGTGCTGAGAACTTACCTGTAGCAGGACAGCGTGAAAAATGAAACCATTGGTGTAGAGTCCATGGTCTTCTCCCCACAACTTGGAGCTTCATTGCTTTCACTTTCTCAAATCAGGTCAAAGCCTGCCACCTTCAAGCCATATTCCCGGTTGAACAGCCAAGACAGCACTTGACCAGCTCTTTCCTGAGTCCAGCGCACCAGCCCTGGGTGGCTTCCTACAGCTCCCTGCCCTTCTCTGGAATCTATTTCTCCTCCCCATCTTTTTTGGCTGTCCCCAAAACACCTGAGATATGACATCGCTCCATCAGGAAAAGTGGTTCAATGTGGCAGTGACGGGGTGCTCAGCCATGCAGAATAGAATTTCCAGAGGGCGATTTGTTTGAACACGTGTCCCCGCCCTAGCTAGCAGCCTGAGCATCTTCTTACTGAGGACCATTCCCTTTGGCCATCAGGTAGTAAGGATGAGGGTGAATCCAAAGACATAGTAAATTATACTGTGGGAAGGGTTAATATTCAAATCTGCTTTTAAATATAGTCTAACTCTTAAAAGCTCTGCAGTGGTCGCCCAGATAATGAGTCATTTTTCTCAGAAAGGTTTGGCCTTGTGCAAACACTGATGCATTTTCCAAACACAGAGGACCATGGGAATATCCTGTGAGTTTTAAAAGGTTGAGTTTATCCCCGTAGTAACAAAACTGATTTGCTAAGTGGGTTTTCAGTATCCTACAAAAGAGAGAATAAATTGGAGTTGATGTGGTTGGAAATGTCACACTTCCCCAAACTTGCTCGGTTAATGAGGAGGATGCAGTGGGACAATTTCCACTTAATCATGAAATGGTGATAAGTTAGGGTTTGCACTGGGACAGTTTCTTCCTAATTATAAAATGTTGGCACTCCGGGGCTTGTGGCTTGGGAATGGAGGGACATTTGTGGAGTATGTGGAGATTTCTTGGACACTTTTATCTTTCTCTTTACTTTTTTTTTTTTTTGAGGGAAAGCTGATTTCAGAATCCTGAGTTTACTACAGTAATATGGCAAAACAGGATTTTCCCAATTACCAGATTCATTTATTATCTTTTATATCAAGCGAGGAAAATGTGTATGTGGTAAAAATAAGCTTTGACGAACAAATATTCAAAATCCCATACACTTATTCTAATTGTTTGTTACTTGGTCCAAGTTTAATGCTAAGCCCAATCTGTATCCTTCAGTGTTTATAATTTAATTAAATGCTCTCTTCTGTTAACTGCAGAACTACTAAGCTGTTAGATAGTAGCAATTTCCTTTTTCATGCAGGCTGTGTTCTGGATTACAGGACCGGTCCAGTGAACGGTCAAGGCTGGGCATTCACAGGCAAACCTTCCACTCAGCGCCAGCAGTGGCTTTTCAGCCTCAAGTATTTTCTTTACTCTCTGCTGGTGGAACTTATCAATCTGTTGGCTTAAGTCAGATCATTTTGTTTAACTATATGTGTTTATTTAAAATGAACTTTGGACTGGAATAATGCTTGTGTTGTCAGTGTGAGTGCTATTTCCTTTCAAAATGTAAAGAAAGTTGCTATTGCTGATTTTGTAGTTTGAAAGAGGCCAGACCCTAAGTATAACAGAACACCAAAAGCTTTGGCTTTCTCCATTAGAGCACTGCCAATTCTGGAATAAAATTTCTTTGCATAAATCTTTGGCTAATCTGTTTTGATGTGATTCACGGCCACTTCTCATTCTCTCTCCTTCTGCAGCACATTTTTTCGGAAGGCAGATATCTGATCAAGGGCAGTAGGTCAGGGGCTGCCCTGGGGCTATTTTCCTTAAAGAATGTGCTGTTCCTAGTTAGCTTGTGTTGGGAAGATGTGAACATGGTGAAACAGAAACAAAAATAAGACAACTGGATTGATGTTAACCTAAAACATTCATTTCCTTTCAATAATTTTTGAGTGTTTTGTTTATTTCTATGAGATTCATTATTTTTATTCATTATTGATTTATACCAGGGCTTACACACTCTGTTAGGAAAATATATATATATATATATATTTTTTTTTTTTTTTTTTTTTTAAGAGATAGAGCTGTCTCACTATGTTGCCAAGGCTGGTGCAGACCTCCGGGCCTTGAGCACTCCTCCTGACTTAGCTCCCTGAGAACCTGGGATCATAGGTGCAAGCCACCATGTCAGGCAGTAAGATAAAAGTCTTTGGAAAGGGGCTGAGACACAAAGCCAATTTCCTTCCCATTGCTGATAGACAGACAGTAGGATACAATGGCTGTTTCTTAGTCATACTTTATCCCCCCAAATTTAACATGATTCTAAAATGTTTGGGCTGGAAAGTGATCTCATATAGTAATTTTTGATTCCTTGGTGTTGATTATAGCAGCAATAATGCACAGTCTGCTCTGTGCTTCTCTTTATTCAGTTATTTAATAGTACACAGGATTTTCAGTGAGAGATGTGTTTAAAATGAAATAGCTATATTGAAGATTTACTGTGGTTTACAAATATAATAATGGTTTGTCCAGCTGACATGTGTAAATAAACAAAGTTGTTTCTGGGAAAAATTCAATTGTGACTATATTTTCTTAATACAATTCTGGTGCACATATTTAAATGGGCACTGAACCTTTAGGATTATGATATGAAATTTCCTAACTTTTAAAGGCTAAAAATCATAAGAAGATAGTGAATCTCTTATGCTCCATCGACAAAGGTAACTTCAAACTTTAAAAGTATGAAAAATTACATACTCTTTGAAAATATGTCAGGCTTACTTAATTTCAGGGCTTTGTTGCAAAGTTCCACAGAATGTATTCCTTTAGCTGCATAAAATGCTTCACATCTGTGGCTGGGTACTGATTCATGTCAGTGGTTTGAATGACATGACCAAGGCATTTTAATGTCAGTACTTTTAGAAAGTAGAACAGTATCTTGGGAATGAAAGGGCTGTGCTTCATGAATGTGCTAATTCTAAGGCAAATATTCTTGCAAGGAATCTCTTGATAGATATAATTCCTGATGTGAGAGATACTGAATTTTTTCGGTATCACGTCTTCCTCAACACGTGATTTTCGTGCTGCTGCGTAAACATGTAAGAATGTATCATAACAAAAAAAGAAATTATATCCTAGTCATATACAAATAATGAATAACTTGACAGTTAATCTATTTTATCCAATGCATATTAAGCTTATAAAAATAGATCTGTAACGTATGCTATTCCTTGTGTCTCTGAAGAGTTTGCACCACGGACTCATGAGGAAGATTCTTATCTGTCTTGTGTGACTATGACTTGTCCCCACACCTTCCGGAAGGTGCAGTCCCAGCAGGGATTGTCGATAATGCTGCTCCAGAGTGTGGTGCAGGCAGCATGAGTTTTGCTTTGATTATTGGGAAGAAGCTAAAGAATGCCAGCATGTCTCGGAGACATCATTGCAAAGTTTAGAGTGCCAGAGAATAGCAGTTTAGGTTTACATTCTGGGTGTAGGAAGAAGAACTTGAAATACGAATGGATCAGTTTAATGAAGGCAAGAGTGATCCAGGCAGCAGCCGTGTCAACATCAGGGCCCATTCTTTCCAAGGACCCATGTGAAATAATTGATCCAAGAAAGACCTATTTTAACAATCACAAAACAAAGGGGATGGAGGGTGTCAGGAATGAAAACAAACCTTTCTGGACATCTTCCTCATTGGTATGTGATGTTCAATAAAGGCCAAGTAAAGTCATTAATGAGTGAATGAACTTGCCAGTGCGTAGGCAGATAGACACACTTAAAGACTAGCTGACATCATGTGTAAATAAACAAAGTTGTTTCTGGGCAAAATTCAATTGTGACTATATTTTCTTAATACAATTCTGGTGCACATATTTAAATGGGCACTGAACCTTTAGGATTATGATATGAAATTTCCTAAACATTTGAATGTATTTACATGGAGAAAATAATTTTGCCCTCACTACATACATGCCCTCTTTGCCTAACACCAGCTGGTGGCCAGATCCAAGATTAGGGTGGATATAACCATGACTCAGGCAAAAACAGTACGGCAGGCAGATCATTGCTCTTGTCAAATCTACTCTGTGCAAATTAGGCTTTCTTGATTCCATTAAATGACACTTTTTACACGTTTACTGCCAATGGCCGTATTGAATTCAGCTAGAGAAACACGGATTATTATAGTGTACAAAGGATTCTGTCAGTAATTTGCTCCCTGTGTTGGGACTTCTTATGATCTCTGCCAGCCTTTTAGCCAAAGGATTCATCAGAAACTACTGCCGCCTCTCCTAACGGTTGATAGATCTTTGATATAAGCCTGCCTTCTTAGCAAAATGCCTGAGGAAATCTTTGTTAAAATCCCTTATTAATTTATAATCCACTAAACTGATTTTTAAACAATCTTTCTTACATTAAGAAACTATCTTTGTTGATATTTTTGATGTGGTCAGACGAAACTTAAAAATATTTTTTGTTTTACCTGGTTCAGTTTGTCAACATATACAGAGCCAAATTGGAGATTAATCTTCAGTAATTTTAAGTTGAATTACACAGAATTAGTCATTGTTTAATCAAGTAACTGGAAGACTAGCTAGAGAGATTCAAGATTTCAAGGGCTAAGCACAGTTGGCTGATGTTTTTGTAACACCATTTAATTAATTCCAAGGTTGAAAACAATATTAGAATAAATACATAAAAACTGCAAAGTATACTGGCAATAAAATTATTGTTTTGCTTAAGATCATCAAAAAGTGAAAGTTAAAAAATGAAAATTTTCTATAGTGGTTTTTAAATTCTATAGCCTAAATGCAAGTTTTTCTGGAAACACTTTTTGCATTTTTTCTTATGCTTCCCATCTTTTTAATCTATAACAGAATATTATTCTTCCAAATTAAAATGAAATCTAAGGCATTTAAAGAGGACTGTAACACTTGCAACACTTAAAAGCATTAGCACCATGCTGATTCAACTAACGTAGCAGAGGAAGCAGTGTTGGTAAAACTTACTACCTTTTTTGTTTAATGTCAGACCATGACAAAAATACATTTGCTTACACTTATATAATTTCTTTTTATTAGAAAATTATCTTTATTACAATTTTTGCTCTTGAATATAAGCTTTAAAGGCATCTAGTGGTTTTCATTTATATTATAAAGAAAGTGATTAATTTTTAAGGAATTCCTTGTGTTCAAACACAAGTTCTAACATTCACTACCTGGCAAAACACTAAAACTTGTTCTTGGTGTGTCTCAGTTTATCTCAGTTTCTTCATCCATAAAATGGGTGTAATAATCATTCCTACCTGTTACAGTTCTTAGGAGGATTCAGTGAGTTAGTATTTTTTAAGGGGCGCAGAGTAAATTCTTATGTGTTTGTTAGTAGAGAGGAGCTCCCGGCTCTGGCATCACGCCCTTCCTCTGCTCTGTCATTCTTTCCTTTGCTCCTCTTTCTTTCCTCCTCTTTCTTTCCTCTCACTTCACCTTTATTCCCTCTTTCTTTTCTTCCTTCCCTCTTTTAACACATCAGAATGCCACACAGAATTTGTCCTGAGATCAGTCTTTATCAGTCCATTGGCTAACAGAGATATTTAGTCGTTTTAACTTTCCGTGTATATTTGGTCTCTTCTTTCTACTTTTGTGATTTTTTTTTTTTTTTGCATCATAAGGAAACACTATTATCCATGGAAAATAAATATATAAAAATCTGGACTGAAAAGCACACAGTGTGTTTCCTAATTTAATCATCATCATGTAGACTTGATTAGGAGAAAGGGAACAACTTGACATTTGCTGACACTATGGAAGCCCCGGAGTCAGAGCCTGTGTCTCAGTGCTTGTTTGAAGGTAATGGGGCCTGGAGCTTCTTAATAAAGCTAATGGGTCAGCATGGTTAAGGAACCTCCCTCAGGGACCTACCTGCCAGTGATGATCAAAGACTTGATGCCTCATTGAAAGCACGTCAATGCACTCAGGTCAGTGTTGACGTGTGTGGTTTAGGATCCCATTAACATCAATGCACGTTAGATACCCAGATTCAAGTGTCCAGGAGAAAGAGAAAATAAAGGAAAGTGTATTCACCCAGAAGCCAGCTGTATAGGTAAAGAACAATCTGCATTGTAAAGACCATTTTAAAAAGCATTATTAGGTACTATTGTTTCCAGTATAAATTAATAAAGGAAACACTTAAAAAGGGGGGCAAGTGAATTTCAAAGAATTCTCTAGATCATGAAAATTGTATTGTCATTCACAAGAACCACTCCAGGAAGGATGCCAAAAATTATGGCTTTTGGAAACCCTAGGATTTTTATTTTGACTTAAATTATCTTTTTAGTATTTTTATTTCCCAGGGCATGCCTATTTATAGAGAAAATACAGAATATCCTACATTTAGAAAGAACTAAAACTTAGATATGTATGATTGCAAATAACAATTTATTGAATATTGTGTGTGAGGAAAAATGTTTGCTTTCTTCATGAAACATCCTTGGCTGGATAATCTTCAACATAAAGGCAAATCTCCGTTCAGGGCTCCTGTCCTTGAGCATCCCCCCTTGAGCAGCAGGAATAGGTCTGGGAAATACAGACGGACAGAGATGCCCTGCTCTGCTTGGGGTGGGCACTGCTGACCCACTGCCCAGAACTCTTTCTCCTTGACAGAGTGTTCCAGGTAGTGACCAGGAGAGCACCTAAGATGAATCTGGTTTCCATCTCATTGCAAATTCACCTTTCAGCAAGGTGCAGGAAATATCACAGATCATTGGCTCTTATAACTGGGAAGGAACAACTAGAATCTGACCATGAATCATCAAATTAGGAAAATATTACATATTCATGAGGAGAGAGGAGGAGAGGACAAAGCATATTGTGAGCTGTGAGACCTCCCATTCTTACCCTACCATCTTGAGAACCTCTGGGTTTCCTACTCATTGTATTTCCTGGGTAAGTTATTACAAGTGGTTTCTTTGGTTCAAGGCACACAAGTTAATTATGGTCACCAGTCCCAGTGATTAATAGCCACTCTGACAATAAACTGTCTCATTAACACAGAGGGGCAAGTGACCTGATGAAGACTCGGATGCTCCTGCTGGTGTCTGACAAATTCTGTCTCGAGACTGGGCTGTTCTAGCAGTTTGCTTTGTGCTCTGGGCATGGAGAACATAGGAAAGGGCCTTGGCCAGGCCCAAATCCCTAGGGCCAGGCAGCTGTCCACCTGAGTCCATCCCAGGAGGTTTTAACAGCCTGCAAGTTCCCGGAACCAGGAAGGAACCACATGATACCTGTTCCCTGTACCTGATACAGGGAACTGTACATTCTGTTCACATCAGTCCCTAATATAGACATATCTTGGAGATATTGTGAATTTGATTACAGGTTCCAGACCACTACAATAAAGCAAATATCACAATAAAATGAGTAGCACAATTTTTTTGGTTTCCCAGCACATACAAAAGTGATGTTTACACTTCACTGTAGTCTATTAAGTGTATAATAGCATTTATCTAAAAAGTACAATATACAAACCTTAATTTAAAAACATTACTAAAAATGCTAACAATTATCTCAGCATTTGGTGAGTGGTGATATTTTTGCTGGTGGAGGGTCTTGCTTTGATGCTGATGGCTGCTGACTGATTAGGGTGGCGTTTGTTGAGGATTAGGGTGGCTGTGATAATTTCTTAAAATAAGACAATAAAGTTTGTCACATGGGTTCACATTTCCCTTCATGGAAGGTTGCTCCTTAGCATGTGATACTGTTTGATAGCATTTTATCCACAGTAGAACAACTTTCGAAACTGGAGGCCATCCTCTCAAACCCACCTCTGCTTTGTCAACTAAGTTTATGTGGAATTATTTAAATGCTTGTTGTCATTTCAACAAGGCTGACAGCCTCTTTGTTAGGAGATTCCATCTCTCGAAACGCTCATTCACCAGAAGCAGCTCCTCCTCCACTCAAATTTTATCATGAGGTTGCAGCAATTCAGTCACATTTTCGGCCTCTATTTCTAATTTTAGTTCTTTTACTATTTCTACCACATCTTCCGTGAGTTCTTCCATGAAGTTCTGAAGCCCTCAGAGTCATCTGGGAGGGCTGGAATCAACTTCCCCCAAATTCCTACTAATGTGGATATTTCAACCTTCTCTCACGAATTATGAATGTCCTTAAATGGCACGTGGAATAGTAACTCCTTTTCCAGAAGATTTTCAATTTATTTTGCCCCAAACCATCAGAAGAATCACTCTCCATAGTAGGATAGCCTTATGAAATTTATTTCTTAAATTTATAAGACCTGAAAGTCAAAATTTACTCCTTGGTCCATGGGCTGCAGAAGGAATGCAGAACAGATGTGCTGTTAGCAGGCTTGGAAACAGCATCGATCTTCCCCGACATCGCCATCAGCACTCTGGGGACCAGGTGCATTGTCAATGACCAATGATATTTGAAAGGAATATTTTTTCCTGAGCTGTCGGTCTCAGCAGTGGGCTTAAAGTATTCGGCAAACCTTGATGTACATGGATGTGGTGTCTCTAGGCTTTGTGGCTTTATTTCTAGAGCACAAGCAGAGCAGATTTAGCATAATCCTTAAGGGTCCAGGATTTCTGAGTGGCAAATAAGCATGAGGTTCAACATGACATTACAAGCTGGAAGTAGTTTCTTTAATTCTCCTAACTAGAGGGCCACTACTTACTTCAAAACTTTGAAATGAGGCTTTGACTTTCCCTCTAGCTATGGTAGTCTCCAAGGCATCTTCAATAGAAGGCTGTTTTATCCACACTGAAAATCGGTTGTTTTGTGTCACCACCTTTCTCAGTGATCTCAGCTAGATCTTCTGGACAACTTGCTGCAGCTTCTCCGCCAGCCGCTGCTGCTTCACCTTGTACCTCCACGTTACACATGCACACAACTTCTTTCCTTAAACCTTATGAGCCACCCTCTGCCAGCTTCTAACTTCTTTTCTACAGCATCCTCAGCTCTTTCGGCCTTCATAGCATTGAAACAAGTTAGGGCCTGGCTCTGAATCAGGCTTTGGCTTAAGAGAACGTTGTAGCTGGTTTGATTTAACCACCAAAACTTTCATCATACCAGCAATAAGGCTGTTGTGCTTTATCTTCATTCGTGTGTTCATAGGAGTGGCAGTTTGAATTTTTTTCACGAACTTTTCCTTTGCATTTATAACTTAGGGAACTGGCACGAGAAGGTACTTTTCATACTATGCCAGCCTTCCTTACAAAGCTAATCATCTGTAGCTTTTGATTTAAAGTGAGAGATGTATGACTTCATTTCACTTGACCATCCGGAGGCCAGATTTCAATGTAGCTGTGTTTCAGTGCATAGAGTGGCCTGAGGATGGGGAGAAAGATGGGGGAATGGCTGTTTTTGGAGCAGTCAGAACACAGGCGGCATTTATTAAGTTTCCTGTGTTATAAGGACATAGTTTCTAACAATGTAAAATAATCACGCCAATAACATCAAAGATCGCTGGTAACAGATCACCATATCACACACAGTCATAATAAAGAAGTTTAAAATATTGTGAGAATTAACAAAATGTGACACAGAGACACAAAATGCCTTCATGCCACTTGAAAACAATGGCACCCATAAACTTCCTTGGTTCTTGTCACAAATCTTCAATTTGTAAAAAATACATCATTCTCAGAATGCAATGACATGGAGCACAGTGAACTGTCTGTAATCCCTCTGCTTTAATTCTTTTGAAAACAGGCCTTTTCTCCTGTTCCCTGTTCCTTTGACATTTTCTCCTTCAAACTGAAGTCAGTTCTGTGCCATCGTTGTCATTTACCCCTCCAGATAGTCACCCACTTCTCATCCCAGCACCCATTTAGTCCTGACTCAACCCCCAATCTTTCCAGCTTTCTAATATTCTCACTTAATTCCACTTGGGATAGAAAGGAGGAGGACAGTGAAAATGCTAACCCATTTTAACGGAGAACAAACAAAGCGGATTTGTTGTTAAAGGAAAGGAAATGCTTTCTTGTGGAAAAAAGGACAACACACAATTTAGCAAGTGAAAAGTGGTGCCTTTGGAGCGATCTTCCACAGGGCACTAGTGACCGGGCTACAGCAGAAAGTGGCCTTTGATTCATGGTCAGTCCTTCCTAGAGGATAAACAAGAGGATAGCCATGGGGTCCAGTTGCCGGGACACTGGAGGATTTTCTACTGTAAGATGTCAGACACTGCTCTCCTGGGCTTGGCAACGTTACCTGTTTGACTCCAGGCGACACATTCGAATTACATGACGGAGCCTCAGGGAACAAGGGCTGCCTCTCAGCCGCTGCTTGGGAGAGGTGAGAAGTAGTTCAGGAGTCAGGGTCAGACATCTCACGTTGCTTTAAACAAAGAAATTCTTCTCCCGTCATTTTATAATGGGGGTTCCTCTAGATTTTTATTTAGAAAAGTATTCTGCTGATTAAAGAAAAAAAAGTTAGTGTGCCTCTGGTGTAATCGTTATTTATAGAGATATTTTGCTAAAATGCAAATCTGTCTCTGTATCAGAGGCATACACACGTAAAACCACCCAGGCAGAGAGCGAACCCTTGGGATTCCAGCAAGTTAACTCTGATGGGGGCGGGGATGGAGGGCCTGTAAGTGGGGGCCTGGGAGAGGCCAGGCCAGGCTGGGCAGGGGTGAGGGGTGGGGGCCGTGGGTGGTTCTCACTGTAGAACCCGAGCTCAAAACTGAGCTTAGGAAGTTGCTTCTCCCCTCCTTGCAACGGCCTAGGCAGTTAACTGAGCATGGGCAGTTGCTTCTCCCTTCCCCCGCTTGCAACTGCTCTTACACCAACCGCCCTGCTTCTCAACCGCTCTGGAAAGCCCGGAGCCCAGCAACCAGCCAACTTCCTCAGATTCAGCCAATCAGTGCCCCTAGACACTCATTTCCACCTATCAGGCACCTCCCAACTCCCCCCTCCC
>CAUYTI010142066.1:0-11694 GCA_963575145.1 Galago senegalensis | reverse complement strand
GCAGGGATTATTTGTTTCTTTTTTTTTTTTTTTTTGAGACGGAGCCTCAAGCTATCTGCCTAGGTAGAGTGCCATGGCATCACGCTCACAGCAACCTCCAACTCCTGGGCTCAAGTGAGTCTCCTGCCTCAGCTTCCCAAGCAGCTGGGACTACAGGCGCCCGCCACAACACCTGGCCATTTTTTGGTTGCAGCCATCATTGTTGTTTGGCGGGCCTGGGCTGGAGATTCGAACCCGCCACCTGGGGATTTGAGCCCACCAGGTGTATGTGGCTGGCGCCTTAACCACCTGAGCCACAGGCGCTGAGCCTGAATAATTTCTTGAACTCCTAATTCCTTCCTTTCTTCCATTCTCTTAATCTTATTTGCTGTCCACAGTCTGAACTTGATTTCTGACATCCCAGCCATTTGCTTGTGGATGGGGTTTTTAATTGTGTCTGCCCCATTTTCCCTTGGAGCAGTTGATCTACTCTGGTTATTCCAGTTGCCAGAGTTTTTCCACTGATTCTGCCCTATGCTGAGTTTACCTTGTTTGGCCCCTCCAGGGTAACTGAGGGAACAGGGGAACTATAGTGGCTAGATCAGTCCTAGTTCAGCACCCTGGAGCAGCCAAGCGGTGGGGGAATGTCAGTGTACCTGAGCGACCAGATCAGTCCTAGTTCAGCCCCGCCAGAATAGCTGTAGGGGAGCGGAGGACTCCTTCACCGTCACCCATTGGACATGTGCAGTACTAGCAAGGCGATCTTTGCCCTCCCAACATGGGAGCCCAGAGTGGGGAACTCCTCCACCTCTGTCTGTGGGATGTACCTGGCTCTAGCAAAAAGTACTGGGCCCGCCCAGAGTGGTAAACCCCTCCACTACCACCTGCAGGGCATATGTGGCTCTAGCAAGCAGTTTTGGGCCCACTCAGCTTGAGTGCCTGGAGTGGGGAACTCCTCCCCGGGCCCCCATGAGGTGTGTGTGTTTGTAGCAAGCTGTTTTGGGTCTACCTGGAATGGAGGACTCCTCCGCCACTGCCCCCGGGAGGCCTGCGGCACGAGCAAGCAGATCTAGGCCTGCCCAGAGCAGGAGCCTGGGGCAGGGATCTCCTCTGCCACCCATGAGGCGTGCGACTCTAGCAAGCAGTTTTGGGCCCGCCCAGCTCCATGAGGGCGAAGGGACCCACATAGCAAATGGGTTAGTCTGGGAAGGTTAATACCTCCTTCCCCACCTTGCACCCAGTCACTCGTAATCTGCCGTGTCTGTGACCCTATTTACTCCAGTAGGCCACTGCTCCCAGGGTTTACGACTGGTAAAATCAGCCAGAAATCTGAGTTTGGCAGGGGGGCCTTGCATGTTTAAATTAGGCTTCTGTCTGGCTAGATACCTCTGTAAGTCAGAGGTTGCATTCAGCTCTGGGCAGCAGACAAATAGCAGTTTATACTCAGGTGTCAATTCTAGCCTCTGCCCATCCACTGCCTTTGTCTCAGCTGTATTAGACCCTGAGGGCTGGTGCTTCACTTATGAAAGTTATCTGCATTTTACCTGTGGCTGCTGTCCAGAACCTCTGTTTGCCCAGAGAGATGGGGCTGGAATGGTGTCAGTTAGCAGCTCAGGATGCCACTGTTGCTGTATTGGCGTTCCCTAAGCTGATTTTCTTCTCCTCACACCTGTATCACAGTGAGAACAGAACAGCACCAGCCCTTTCCCCCTCCACTTCTTTCAAGGGGATGCCCAAGAATCTAGATTCCATAGGTAATAAACCTCCAGACCTCGGAGTGGGTGGGTGGGGACTCCTCGGAGTTCAATGTTGCAGGTGGGGAATAGATACAGTTTTATACAGTTTTACAGTTTTATGCCTGGCTGGAGGGTGCCGTGGCATGCCAGCAGGGGTAGGAGGTCCCGTTTTTAGGGGGTCTCTCCCGTGGGATAGAGTGGGAGGAAGTTTGAACTCTGCTCACTTGTTTGCATGGAGTAAACCGTGAGCCCTTGTTTTGGGAGGAGGGGACTCCTGTCCACTTGGTGGTGGATTTTGTACCTTTTGGTTGTATTTTTGGGGTTGAAGCTCACCTCAGGAAGGTTGAAGTGTGCTCTTCAATCTTCTTTCTTGGCTCTGCTCCAAACCATCAGCTAACTTGCTAAACTTCTGTCTTTTAAGCCTCCTTCTGAACAGGAGCTTCTGTAAACAGCTGGTTGCAATCTGCCATCTTGGCTCTGCCCCCCCAAAGTAGTAATTCTAAAAACATTGCAATATTTTCTTTAACATTATGGAAGGCAGTGGTTTCTATATGTCACCACTGTGTCTCTTGAAAAGCTAAACTGCCTGCTTCCCCCTTTTCTTATTCAGTCTACATGTGCTCTGTCACTTCACATTTTTTTCTCAGCTAATCTCACTTTATAGGTGAACAGCAACATTCTTACATTAATTTTAATATACTGTCCCAAGCCTAGAATGGTGGTTTGCATATCATGGGTCTCTATTAAGTAAATAGGTACCTCCCAAAGCACTTGATATACCCAGTACTTGATATACCCAGGAGCTCTCATCAACTGGAAACATAACGCACCAAATCAGTCTGCCCACAGATTTATGCGGGTGTCTGGCATGGCAAGCTACTTCATAACAACAATTTTTATACACAGACTAGACTGCTATAAGTGATTCAAAACAGGGATATAATGTAACCTCTGTTCCCAAGTGTTATCTAACTGGAAGACCAAAAGCACTCAGATGTAATTTTCCTGCTTTAGGAATATTAAGAAAAATCAAAATAATATAAATTTATGTACTACTAGGAAGACAAAATCAGGGAATATGTATGGAGTATGGAAAATGACTGAAGGAATTGGGGAAAGATAATTTTGAAGATGATGCTTACACTGTAGGAGTAGAAAATAATCATAATTTCAATATAAATTATGATTTTCTACTCCTACAGTAATTGTATTATTAATATAATTAAATTTTAATCCTAATCTGACTTCATTTTATTTCTCAATTTTGGGGGACCTGAAAATAAGGAATATAATTAATTCACCCCCTTTCAACTCCAGCCATTACAACACAGCAATAACAAAAGAACAAATACAGCCTAAATATGTTGTCATAGGGTAACTCCAGTTTCCCTCAGATGATTTGGAAACATCAAACTTGTAAAGAGATAGACAACTTAAGGAGAGCTATAAAACCTATTAAAATAAATGAAATGAAAATGTTATAACTTGGTAATACAATGTCCCAAATAAATAATTTGGACATATAATTCCTGGTGAGATTATAAGAGACTATTCAGAAATTAAAATGCAATCTCTTTGCATCTGCATTAAATACCAAGCCAGGTAGCTTAAACTCCAGAAGACTAAGGCAATTGCGACTAAATGGCTATATGCTGAACCAATTTCTAGAGGTAGGGGACATTTGAACTTGAACTAACAAGGGTGAAAGATTTCATTGATCACACAGGGCACTTAGCAAAACCCCCCAAATCATTGCACCATAATCAAAGGGTTTAATTATCTCTAGAATAACACTTTTATAGACCTATCCTGTAAAAACTTAAAATCAAGACTCAGAAAAATAAAATGTACCTGTAATTTCTTTCTTCCAGATTAAAGCCCAACATTATTTAAAGGAAGATAAACATACAGACTCTCAAACATGTAACATTTACAATACACATTACCTAGTAAAAAACTGCTAGATCTACCAAGAAGCAGGGAAAGGCGACTTGTGACTAGGAGAATAATCAGTCAACAGAATCAGTTCCCAAAGCAAAAATGGTGAAAGAATCAACACAACATACTTAAGGATTTAAGAGAAAGCAAATATCATGAAAAAAGGCAAGATATTTTAAAATCAAAGAATGAAAACAAGTATCTACAATGGAAAATTCCTATGTGGGATAAACAGTAGATTGGGGAATGCAGAAGAAAAGGTCAGTGAATTGGAAGACATAACAATAGAAATTAACAATTTTTTTCTAGCAATTCTTGCTGAGTAAAAGAAGTGTTTTTAAAATAGTGTATAGTCAAATTCTGTTTATAGGAACTTCAAACTACAGTGACAAAAAGCAGATATATACCTGTGAATGGGATTGGAGAGAATAGACTAAATAGGGGCCCAGGAAACTTTGCAGGGAAATAAAATTATTTAGTATCTTGATTGAACTACCTACATTTATCTGAAGTCATAAAATCAAGCACTAAAAAGCATGAATTTATACCTAAAATATTGATGTGTATGGCAGTTTAGGTGGAAACCAGATAAATGTGAAAGTCTATTAAACAATATGAGAGTTCATAATTAAATGCCAAAATATTCATTAGTGGCCTCAGAATAGGCAAGAATGAGGAGGAGCAATTTTGGTTGTTATTATCAGGATGGGTTACAGGAAAGATTTAATCAAAAAGGAGAAAATATTACCCATGAAGCTACAGAATAACTGAAGAGGGAAAGCCTATAGAAAATTTGTGTGAAGAAAGTCCATTTTTGGCTTTTGTTTCATAATGAGCAAAGATTGATATTTTTACCATTTGACCCTGCTTTCCTGGAAAAAAGAAAAATCACAAAACATTCTACACTCAGTTTCCAGGGAAAGATTGACTTATACCTCTGTAAGAAGTGAAAACATTCTAGGTGTGAAATGCTCTAACTTCACTGTGTTCAGTGTTCTTACACCCATATGGGCTGACGTCCAAGAGTGGAAAAGCATGTAAGTCAGAGAATAACTTGAGGACCACAGTAGTAGCTCATATGTAACAAGATAATGTGAACAAGGAATACATTTTGGCTTGTTGATGGAAGTTGTGTTAAAAAGAGCAAACTTTTAAAAGTCTTATGGAATAGTGAAATAAATTAAACTAGAACTTGATTACCTGCTTTCAATACTGGATCCTATGTGTCTATTTCTCCAATTTTGATCACCTTCTATCAGCCGAGTCCTGATTTTCTTTTGTCCTTTATGAAAGTAAGTCTCTTAAAGGAGAGATGAATGAAATAATAGAGAAACTTGGAATTAAATACCAATTAGGAAACAATTGTTGTAGTCTTTTTTAGCCCCAAGATAGTTTTTGTTTTTTTTTTGCAGTTTTTTTTTTTGGCTGGGGCTGGGTTTGAACCAGCCACCTCCAACATTTGGGGCCAGCGCCCTACTCCTTTGAGCCACAGGTGCCACCCCGGCCCCAAGATAGTTAACCATTCATTTCTCTTGATATTTGGTTTCATCATTTCATTCCTACTACATTTTTCCAGATCCTTATTAACATGTTACTAGAACAACATCTTTGTAAATATTCTGACCCTATATTCTTCTACTTCTACACATACTACATACTACTTATATATTCATTTTAAAAACAACAAAGTTATGCCTACCAGGTCCCACATAAAAAGTTTTAACAAATCTTTATTTTTCACATCCAAAACAAAAACTAAAAACTAAACTATTTTAAAAAACAAAGTCATAATTCATTTCAACAGCATAGTGGACTTACCAACAGCATGGTAGATCTAAAACATTCCAAAGGCAATCAGACAGAAGCCTGTAGCTCGAGGATCATATGACAACTTAAAATTTTTTCTGATTTAGAGTTAAGACAATGTTTTAATGTTTTGCTTTGAGGCTGTATTTACAGATAACTCTCTCTATACACACACATACAGACAGTGATAGATAACACACACAGCATTAATAGGATACATCTTAAAAATTATAGAGAGAAAAATACACTTAAAAAGAAGATAAACATCATCATGACCAGAAATGGAATAAAACCATGAGATGGGAGGCAGGAGTGCAGTCAAGTCCACTGAACTCAATTCTAAGTCGAAAAGCAGAAAAATCTTCAAGAAATTCATTTTCTATGGGATAATAGGACTAAAATTGTAGTAAGAATCAGGGTCAGTATTTGATCACAAGGGTCAAAGCAGTGGTTCTCAACCTGTGGGTTGGAACCCATAGGAACTATATTAAAGACTGGAGGCATTAGGAAGGTTAAGCTTCTTCATCAGAAGGAGCTAATAAAGTGGTCAGCATAAACAAATCTACATATGCAAACTGAAAGAAGCTGAGGTGACCTCAAGACCAGGACCAGGGCCATCTACCCACTTGTTTGGTTCCTGGCTATACAATATTGTTATCACTTCCAGATGGAGCATGAAGCTAGTAACATAAAAGTAATTTATGTTTATGAACTTATGAACTCAAAGAAAAAGGAGGGAGAGGAAAAAAGAAAAACTTGATACAAGATAATCCATATCCTAAAACATGTAATGAAAACTAATGCTAAGAAAGAAAGCCAACAAAATCAACAATGATGAAGTTCATTCCTCTCAAATGGAAAAAAATTATCAGTCAGAGTTTGTGATCCTCAAACAGAAAAGACTTTTTTTTAAATTTAAGTAAAAATTGCAAAACAAAAATAGGTAAAGATAAAACAAGCAAGTTTAATTTGTTTTAGAATAAAACAATTAACATATTTAAATAAAAAGTCATAAAATCAGAGACAGTCAGGGGAATGGAAATTAACTACTAATGGGTATGAGATTTTTTTTTTTAATGGATGATAAACATATTCCCAAAGTTGATTATAGTGATGGTTTAACAAGTCTGTACTTTTGCCACATTTTGATGTGGCAAAATCATTACATTATACACATTTAAATGGAATTTATGAATTATAAATTATATCTCAGTAAAGCTCTAAAAATTCATCAAATTAAAAAAATTCAATAGGAAAAGTCAAACTGTAAACCCAACACTAAGAGAATTATCATACTTTAGCAATTCTGACATATACAGCTTCTTCTTGCTGGGTATGGTGGCTCACTCTTGTAATTTTAGCAGTCTGGGAGGCTGAGCCAAGTGGATCGCTTGAACTCAGGACTTTTGACCAACCTGAGCAAGAGTAAGATCTCCAACTCTACAAATAACAGAAAAATTAGCCAGGTATAGTGATGCACACCTGTAGTCCCAATTATTCAGAAGGCTGAGGCAAGAGTATTGCTTAAGCACAAGAGTTGGAGGTTGCTGTGAGCTATGATGAGGCGATGGCACTCTACCTGGGGCGACAGAGACTCTGTTTCAAAGAAAAAAAAATATGTATATATTTGTATGTATGTAAGATACAAATATATACATCATTTTCATATTTTATTATCTCTGAAACAAGGAAAACATTTTCTTTCTTTCTTTCTTTTTTTATTTCTCATAGCATAACTGTGTACATTAATGCAGTCATGGGGTACAGTGTGCTGTTTCCATATACATTTTGAAATACTCTCATCAAACTGGTTAACATAACCTTCATGTCATTTTCTTAGTTATTGAGTTAAAACGTTCATACTCCACTTTTAGAAAGATTCACTTGTACCCTTGTAAGATAAACCAAAGGAAACATTTTATAACCACGGATGACTTGTAATCACTATCACCCAGGCAGGCTGTATAATGAAATTGTCATTGCTTCGCTTCTCACATGTGTGAACTTGCTTGTATCTGTTGGTTGTTTGTGCCACACATGCTTCATATAACTGCATTTAAGGTATCTTCAAAATAGTACACTATTGTTACTCTGCCATAGAAGGAGCAGCAGGGAGTAAATTTGCTATTAATGAAGCAAATATCGTTGTAGGAACAATAGCCACATTTCAATATTTTCTTGCAAAACAAAACAAAATCCTTTAAGTATTCTCTAAGTTAGGAAAATGTCCATATGTTAAAATTTCATTTTAATTGCAGACAAAAGAAGGAGAAAACACCTCACCCCGGGAAGAGGCATATTAGTGCAAAGTTAATGATCAAGCTTTAGGGACTCTGATTAGTGCAGACCTTTTCTAAGTCCCTGTTCCCAATTATCTTTTTTCATAAGGAGGAATTTGAATATTATGAAGCCATAGGTGCTACAAAATCTGAGTCCAGTTCTGTCCTCAGGATGAGTGGAATGAATTTTTCAAAGTGTGGTTGGCTGGTGAGAGAGATTCATATATCAAACAGGGCTGTTATAAAAACAGCAAGCAACCTTATCCCAGAAATGTGGGCTTCATCTTTCATGTCATATAATTCAAATTGGAGGAAAAATAGAAATACAGATTTTGTTAATTAAAAACAAGCTGATGAAACCTCATTTTCCTTCCACATGGCTCAAAATCATACTGTGAATGCTAAAGGTATTAATGAGGCCAAGATCATGAGCATGAATTACACTAAACAGCACGCCACTGACATTCCTTTCATAACTGATGGTCAAAAGTTGTCACCACACTTAAGTTTTAATTGTAAAACAATTCCTCAGAATAAGAAATTCTCTCAAAGTTGTTATGTGCACACAACAAAGACAGAGTCAGAGGGAAAAAGAGAGAGAGAGAGCAATAATGGCTGAGCAAACAGAGGACTGACTCAAACTCATGTGGAATAGATACCAGGGATCTTCATTACCCACCAAGTACGTTCACCAAAGCTGAGCACTTGCAACTAACCTTGTGGTGACATCAACAGAACTTATGTTCATATTGCGGAAATTGAAGTTAATTTCCTCCTTTTCATCTCAATATACAAGTTGACCTCCAAATAGTTCATGTGTTTTCAGAGCGAGGTGCTCCAAATCATTAAAGCAGCAAAAATGATGTGTAGTTCTTTCCCAAGGACTTTTTAATTGATCAAACCCTGGTGATGCCTGCACCTACTACAAATTGTGAAATGCAATAATATTATTGCTATTTGGAAATTATAGTTTTTTCTTGGTGCCAAAATCTTCGGAATATATTTACCCATTTGCTTATCTACTCATACTACTGGTCTTATCCTTTTTTTCCCAAAGGTTAACATCTTAGTAATCAGCCTTACCTGCAGAGTATTCTGAAGTTGAAGGAGGCTTTAAATTCTCCAAGGAATCTTCTTCATTCCCTTGGTCCCCTGAGACTTGAGGTAAAAGGTCAGATGTCATTTGAACTTTCACTAAGGATAGTTTAGTCAAACATCCAGAGGGAAATGGTTAAACCACCAATTGCTTCTGCAACTGAAGTCTAGAAAATCATTTTTACTTAATAGATTAAAGTTGCATTTTTATGCCTGTGAGAACATCCTTATTTGATGCATGACTTGTCTCCATGTATTCTGCTTCAGTCACCATGTTAGAATACAACATTAAAGATGGGAATAGTATCTCATGTGGTTTGGGCAAATTATTTTTAAATTTTTTTTCTTTACATTCATGAATTAATAATGTTTTGGAACATTAATAATGTTTCAAGAAATTCAAACAAATTTTTCCAGTAACTTTTTCTGAAGCAGATTATAGGAAATTTCATTTTTCCTTATTTGAGGTTGAATTTTTTTTTCTTAGCCACAAACACAAACATCCCAAACCAGAACAGAAAAACTGAATCAAAATAAAGAAGCCAAAATATGTGCTCTATCTGTTCATGAATAATATATGCAATCTATCTTTATGTCCAATAGAAATCATATTTGTTATTATTATTATTTTTATTTTTTTTACAGTTTTTGACCAGGGCTGGGCTTGAACCCACCACCTCCAGCATATGGGGTCAGCGCCCTACTCCTTTGAGCTACAGGCACTGACCAAAATCATATTTTATTTTTCATATTATAGGATACTGAAAACATGCCAAAGCAAAAGCAAAAGAATGAAAATTGGAATATGCATGACCAAATAATAAATACATAAGAAGTAAAATTCATGAACTTTACTGAGCTATTAAAAAAAGTAAACCTGAGACATTATCATTCAAGAACTTAGGGAAATTCAATTTTTCAGACTTTCTTTGCCTAAAATTTCACACAGGAAGGAAAGAAAAATAACACAAAATAATACATAACAAAGAATTATTGGTGGTTATATTTTTAGCTCATATCTTTTTCTTATGGATTTTCCTGCTTGTCGAGTCCCTGGAAAATTGTGGAACAGAGCTTGAAACCTGAAAGGGAGGAATCATAAGTTGGGCAGAAGCCCTGGAGTGTCTCAGCCAGCAGTGAAATGCCTTCTGGCCAGCTGCAAGTGTTTCCCAGATGGCATGCCTGGGGTCTGGTGGCAGCCCATGGTCAGGTCATCACACAGGTCATAGGCTTCTTTCCTCACTGATGAATATTATACACAGTGAACACACTTTCACAACTTGTCCACTCATAATGAAGAATTTTTGTTTCTTTTTTCCTCAAATGTCATCTTTACTCCAAATCAAGGATGTGGGTTTTTGCTGCCTTGCTCATGATGTTCTCACATTTTGTGATATTTGTTTTCCCATTTTGTAAAGTTTTTCTCCAAGAAACATCACTTACACAATTGACAGCTGTTAATCCATCAATTTTGGAGGGAGTAGAGAAAAGTAATAACATGTTATCCAGTGGACACATTCCCTAATCTCACCACCACTGGTGCCACAGAAAATTATTACTGTAGTGAAGAAAAGAAAACAATTATTGAGGATTTTTCTAAAGAAGATTCTGTGCCAGTTCAAGAAGTCTGGAGAACAGATCTGTATCTAGTGTATGAAGCTGGAGACAAAGAAATGCCTGGTATCAAAATGCTTTCAGTCAGCTGGAACAATGGATAAAGGTACAAAATCCTCTTGTACTGGTCCCAGTACATGCGAATCATAGCTAACAGAGTAGAGTTAGGGCTTCATCTTTTGGTTCTAAACATTGTATTAATATTTCTATTTATAGTGAGAGTCTTTTATTCCAGCCTTTCAGGAAAGGTATCTGTGAACTTTCTCTCTTAAGATAAAATTGATAAATCTCTCTGAGCACTGTTATCTCATGTTAAAGTTTTGGAGGGACTATATGGCATTATACATATGAAGAACCAAGAATATGGGTGTTCAGACAATGCTAGTTTTTCTCCTGTCAGGGGACTGGACAGATTTATAGCACCAAAGTCACACTCTAAGCCCGAGGAGATTCTTCCTTTCTTGAAAACTTCAACTTTCTTTCTTCTGCATGGTTTTATGCTGTTTCTTGAATCTGTCTTGTCCCTACAGAGTTATGCCCTTATGGAAGAGGCAGGAAGTCTAAAGAAATAGAAGAGGACACAGCACATAGTTGGACACTGTGAAACCATTAGAGTAGCAGTGACTTGTTTAGCTTTGCAGAGAGTGCAAAAGCCACCGGTCAGGAAAGCCTAGAAGCAGACTGATTGTGTCACCAAAGCCTAGAATGACTTGGGTAATGAGAGCACAGACTTGCATTTCCCAAGAGGAATCTTAGGATCTAAAAGACAATGGATCATTGCTTTCACAATCAGTAGTTCCATGTCTTCCAACCCCAGAGCTATTCCTTGCCTAACCATCCATCACTCACAGGGGCAAAACAATGATTCTGGGGTCATGCAGATGCTGGAGACATTTTTCTTCCATGTCCGCCTCTATCCGGAAGTCTCCAGATGGGATGTAACATTCTACAAAGGAAATTAGCCAAGAAAGAAGACATGAAATCAAGAGATACAGAGAAATACAGAGAGAGAGGTAAGAAATACATTGGGTAATGGTGAAGGAAACTGGGAGTGAACACAAGTCAAGAAATTATTATTTTTCATGAAAAGTCTTGTAGAACAATTTTCCTTTTAAAAAACTGCATATAGGAGGATTCTGGGAAGATGGCCGACTGGTAGCAACCCTGGTCAGAGGCTCCTGAGCAAAGGAAGAAAAACTGGTTGGAATCAGAATCTATGAAGCCAGAGACGGGGAGCTGAGCCCAGA
>CAUYTI010142063.1:0-25574 GCA_963575145.1 Galago senegalensis | reverse complement strand
GGCATCTCAGCTCACAGCAACCTCCTACTCCTGGGCTCAAGAGAGTCTCTTGCCTCTGCCTCCCAAGTAGCTGGGACCACAGGCGCCCTCCACAACGCCCGGCTATTTTTTGGTTGCAGCCGTCATTGTTGTTTGGCGGGTCCGGGCTGGGGATTCGAACCCACCACCTTAGGTGTACGTGGCTGGCGCCTTAGCCGGTTGAGCTATAGGCGCCGAGCCAGGTGACTCTCTTTTAGATTGGGTTAGGAGTTACTTGTGTCCACAGGTGCAACTGGATGTTTGTACATCAGGACAAATCTGGGTTTTCCCAGACTTCACCTATTGAACCTGTCATGTAATGAAAGTTTGAGATTAGGTAGCTGTTCCTAGGATATGGTAACTTGTGCTGTATTTTTCTTATATTTGGGCAACTCTGGGTGATGACAGCTTACAAGGGAAAATGATTCTCCCTTGCTAGGTGCAGAGAGACACTTTAGGTCCAAGCCAATTCACAGAGTTGTTAGAGCAGGAAACTGCCATTCTCTGTTTTCATCTCTCAACTGGCCACTGAAACTGTGCTTTAAAGTCAGACCTTAGCTTTAATTTTGCTCTTCTTTCATCCAGAAAAGAATATTTTAGGGTTGAGAGAAAGAAGAAAGGGAAGATACAATGAAATTCCTTGTATCCTCCTAGGCATGGCTTTAGGGATCTTGTATGTGTACATTAAAATGATTTAGTGATTGATTTATTATTGATTACTTTCTTGCATTATTTACATTTATATTTAAGGTAACTTACAAAAATGATGCAATAAAGCCATAAAAATTGGAATCAAGTCAAATATAAATCAGTATAGAACAGTGATTCATCATCCTGGTTGTAAATCGGAATCATCTTTTATTTTTATTTTTTTTTTATAGTTTGCCACCCACATTTTACCAGAATCCTTGTAATCTGAGAAAGGATTATGTGTAGTTTTAAAAGATGAATTTGATGTGTACTTAGGGTTGAGAAGAGTTTTCTTTGGCTGAGAATTCAGAGGTATTTTATTTGGCTCTGGTTTAGGATTTTAGTCAGGAAATCAGCAGGATCCTGGCTGGTATGGAAAGATGCACTCCCGTGACGGCTTACTTGCATGGCTGTTGACAAGAAGCCTCAGTTCCCTAGATATTGGTTTTCTCATGACATGGCAGCTGGCTCCCTCAGAGCAGATGATCCAAGAGAAAGAAGGTGGAAGCCACAACGTCTTTTACTACCTATCCTGGGATGTGACATTCTACTTGTGAGGTAGACTGATCTTGATGCAGTGTGGAAGAGTGCAATGCAAAGATGTGATACCAGGAGGCAGGGGTCATTAGAGACCTTGTTGGAGGGCAGTTACCACGCCTACCATAATTCATATCAGCTCTTAATACATGAATCAAGGAACAACTGGTAGGATTTTGTTGTCTCAAAAATGGTTATTTCCACTTTATACTCAGGAAGTGGGGAAATAACTATGGGATGAGTTTGCAGACACACTGAATTGACTGAAGGATGGTCTTGGGACAAAATTTCTTTTATCACATGACTACTATGAGGCTTTTCTAGGACAGTGAATCACACTGTGTTTCCAATAATTAATTTTTAGCTCAGAGTCAATGGTGACAATCTTCAAAAGGTCTGAGTATTTCTCTTTCCTCAACGCACTGCCACTGCAGGTCTTCTGAGGAAGGCTGGGAGGTGATACTCCTGTAGGCCCTTTCACACTGGTGTCTGAGTATCTGTGTGATGGTATCTCTCTGTCAGGGTGACTCACATCAGGCTTCTGTTCACTGTATCTGCAAGTTTTCATAATATAGGTCAAGTTAGTGTGCCTATTTATTTTAGTATAAGCAACTTCTGGTCAATTAGTTATTGTCAAAGTTCATTCTGATGATTCCGTCAGCTGTGACACTTGTCATGGTAACCTAATTCTCCTTACCTTTGTAGTTAGTGCCACATTTGGACAGTCTTATCCCCCTCGAAGCCAAGAAATCAATCTCAATGGCAATATGGCCCACTTTCCTTCCCGAGTTCAGAGGATTTCTGCAACTGTGTTTTCTGAGGACCCTGGTATTCCTTAGACACTTCCTCTGTCAGTGTCTCTGTGAAGGAGTGTGCTTTGGGACCAAGAGCAATAGAAATTGGTTGTATGTGATAGATTCACTCCAGCATTTCTTTTTCCCTAAGTCTTCTATTCCCTCTTCCAAAGAACACTGCACCAGGATATTTCCAACATCTCCACTGAATTATTTTAGGACATTGATGAGTTGAAGATTCAGATAACTAACTGGCTACATGCTGATATTTGACATGGGTCTGAAAGAAAAGAGGGTGTGTTGGGTGAGAAGAATTGGTATCCCTTTACAGGGTAACAGCATCAAATTGGGCCAGTAACGG
This sequence comes from Galago senegalensis, assembly GCA_963575145.1. NCBI lineage: Eukaryota > Metazoa > Chordata > Mammalia > Primates > Galagidae > Galago > Galago senegalensis. Next base: position 23,174 of record CAUYTI010142063.1, on the reverse strand, counting down.
GTCTTCATACACAATAGAACTACCCTCATCAGTCAGATTTCTGCTCACTCAAGAGCTTCAGTAGGATTTGGGGAAACCATGTGTTCAAAGATATTTGAATAATCCTGATTATCACCTTTAAATACTCAAGGTCCTATTCCTTCCTAGTCAAGTCTCTGATTTTCACATAAGAAATATAAATATAAAATGTGTTTTTAATTCAGCTACTAAGGGATCAGATTTTTCTTTTGGTTTTTAGCTAATCAACTCAGACTGTAGAGTGAAGAGATTTTTTTATTTTTTTGCAGTTTTTTGCCAGGGTCGGGTTTGAACCCACCATCTTTGGTATATGGGGCCAGCACCCTACTCCTTGAGCCACAGGCACTCCCCTGAGAAGAGATTATTTTAAGGCAGTCAGAGAAACATCCTGTTCTCTGCCTGTGGCTTAAAAAAAAAGAATTTATATTAGAGCCTGTTATTTTTCTCCTTTAATTTGTCAATGCAGTTACACACCACTGATCTACCTGACCATTCTTTCATCCTTACACTCATAATACTGTGTTTTGGAAAGTACCACTTATTTCATTGAAGTTGTGTGTCTGATGGGCATTTCATTTCCAGTGACTGCAGGTGGTAACTGAAATATCTATTTTACTACTGATCTACCAATATTCAACCCTCTCTGGTAATCATGTCTTTGCTTTTATAAAGCAAACTCAGATGCTCACCTCTGAGTGTTTCTTCTATAATTATTACTACTAAGAAATTCTATATTGGTCATGTGTTCATTGCTGATAACAGAAACCACTTCAGCTATTTTAAGCAAAAAAGAAATTAAATGCAAGAAATTAGATACTTACAAAATGTTGAGGTTCTAGAAGAAGTAGGATCTAGTATGAATCTCCACCAGAGACTCCCTGAATAGTGTGTTTTGTGAAGATATTCACAAACTGCTACAACAAAGAGACTGAGGAATCAAGACTTTATCACTGGAAGTGTAGATTCCAGAGCCATACCACACCTTCTAGATCTGACTCAGAAAAAAACATATGCCTTGGGCATCATATCTTCTCGACCTCAATTAGATGGAAATGCATCTAATTGATAACACTACATCTGGAACTCTAGATACAAGAAAATAGGGACATTTAGCTTTCTAGCCTCTATGATGAAACATTTACATATTTGTTGCAGCTATTGTAAATTCATTGTAAATTCCTAAAAGATGTCAGTTATTTTATTGTTACCAAAAAAGTATATCATGTGTCATTTGAATGTACTACACTGCTTGGGATAGACTCATGTTTCGTGTTCTTATTTATGGTTCTTGCTGGTTGAGAATGATTTTTATGCATAAAAATGATTTTTACTTCCAATGGTCCTTTTGGCAAGTGTCTTTAGACTTTTGCATCTAGTTCTGTCACTTTATTTCAGTTTTCATGTAGTTTCCTATAAGGGACAGTTGACCTCTGGTTGACACTTGACAAAAATTAGAGTTCTTATTTCATGATCTTCTAACAAATGGCACAATTTTTCTACCTCTTCCATTTGTTAAACCTATTTCAGTACTCTCCAGAGTACTTCATAAGAATATAGTGAATAAGAAAAACACATTGTGCTTGAGGTCCTAAGTAGGGAATGCTTATAGTATACTCAAAGTATCTTTGTTTGATATATGTCTTTGGTTAGTTACCACCTCCTAAGTACTGTTCGCTTTCATACAGATTGCCCCTTGTTTATTATTGAAGTATGTGAGAGCAAACAGTGTCAGGATTCAGTGATACTTTAAATAATAATGAAAATTCATATATTGATTGTAAATGCTAAATCCAAGCCATAATTCTTATACAGTGATCTAAAATATTGACAATGCTATCCAGATGTGAAAGAAAAAGTAGTTCTAGAAATGTTGACATTTCATGGATTAGGGTTGGAAGGAATCTTAAAGATCCTCTAGTTCAATCTTCTTATTTCATAATTGAGGATACTGAGAAACTGCTGAAATAATTGTCCAGAGTTATGAACGTGAATGATTGTCAGCCAAAAATAAAAGTCAGTCTTTTTTTGAAGTCTAGTCCAGTCCAGAGGTCTCGCTACCATAAAAGATGCTTCCCTTTTAATATTCCTAGTATTCATAACCAAATTGCTCTTTATTACATGCTTCTTTCAAAGTATTAAGGAAATAAAAATGTTCAAATTAATTTCAGTATGAAAATATTTCTCGTCTTTTTATGCTGCTTAAAATGATGATTTAAAACCATAAATTAAATGTTTGAGGGAGAGTTTATCTGCCAATAGTGATATATGGACACTTTCTTTTCTAGAGAATTTTTTTATTGTCCAACAACTCCTTTTTCGCATTCTTTGGAATGGAGCAGTGGTGGCATTTGGTGATTAATTAGTTCAAAGTGTTAGTTCCCAAAGGAAAGCCTGTTAAGTACTTTCTAGGCCATTTACAAAAAGAAATCTATTGCTTCTGTTTACAGGTGGTGGCACACTGAATTTAGATTGGTTGTAAGGCACACAACGAACTTGCTACATCTGCAGGTCTCATTGCTAATCCTCTGTTACAATAATCCCCGGCAACAATTAAAATTTACATTTGACAACAGTGAAAAGAATATTCTCTTCCTTGATTATATATTATGTTGAATATTCTTTGCACTTTCTTTTGAGATTCTGGTGATACCCTGGATCATTGTTCCAAAAATGTTTTAAGTTAAAGTTCGTAGAGGATTATTTCCTTTCAGAATCTTAAAGAATTTTGCTAAGTTAATTGGGTGAATTAGTGGTTGGTACTAGTCCTGTGTAGGACCAGGGACATCATTAGATCAAAACCACCATTCAATTTAATTCCTGACGTTTTCCCCCACCAGGTTGATGTTGACTTACATAATAAAGTGCACACTGTCTTTTAAAATATTATTATGCTGTTTTTCATGTTTGGAAATTACTACTTCATCTTGGTACTGAAATGATAGCTTGAATGTATCCAGTGACACTAAGATATCCTCGACAGAAACTTTGATGGGAAGATAGAGAACACTTTATGTGAAGATAAGAACACTTTGTATTCAAAGCCCCAGGAGAAGATATTATGTGATAACATTTCATAACAGATTTGGTCTTTTCTGGGTTTTAGAGCCGTTAAAACCTACAGGCAAATTTTCCTTGCCTCAGTATAGCAGGAGCAAGTGTTGGTGTAGTTATTAAGATACATTAATATAGATGCTGAGAGCCCTGCCTTGTAGGGGACAGTAGTTGAGACAACGTATTTTCCTTAAGCACCTGCCATATTCTAATATTGTGCAGGGTGCTAGAGGGAACCAAGAGAAGCAGAAATGGGCAAAACTGGGTAGATCTGCCAGGGAAAGGCAAGTAGTGAACTCTCTTCATTTAACCTTTTATTAGTCATTTTTTCTTGGCTATGGGAAAGAATGAATTTGGAATAATGAAATGTAAGATACACTCCAATTATAAATGCTCTATTCTGGTTCTCAAAGGGCTCAGAATGTATCAGTGAAAAAAAATTAGACTTTTATCATTTGTTTTTCTTTTTGTTACTATCTTAAAGAGACCTCATGGGTGGAAAGTCACCTTTAATCCTTTTATATGTCTATTATAAACTTATTGAACTTCTTTAATTATGAAGTTGAAAGTGTCAAGTAAATAGATTAAAGACTGCAAATATTAATCCTTAGAAGTATCATTGCCTCTAAATGTGTGAGCACTTTATTTATGTGTGAGCACTCCCTCCTTGAAAAAATGAAGGCAATGGCTCAATGTCTTGATTTGGTTTATTTTCCCATTTTAACTGTGGCTTGTTTTTATAAATATAGTACAAATTAATTTCATAAAAAGTCCATGCCTGCACTGAACAATGAACATAAATCTTTTGAAAGTGTCCTTTTCCTTTATTTTATTTTATTTATTTATATTTTATTTTATTTTTTTTGAGACAGAGTATCACTCTGTGATCCTGGGTAGAGTGCTAGGGCATCATAGCTCACAACAACCTCTAACTCTTGTGCTCAAGCAATCCTCCTGCCTCAGCCTCCCAAGTACTTGGGACTACAGGTGCCTATGACAATGCCTGGCTAATTTTTCTATTTTTAGTAGCGACTGGGTGTCGTTCTTGCTCAGGCTTGTCTTGAACTCTTGAGCTCAAGCAATCCACCCACCTCAGCCTCCAGGGTACTAACATTACAGGCGTGAGCCACCACATCCAGCATTTCACTTTAAGTCTAGCCATGTGATTCCAGTAGTTAATGAGAAAGTTTATACAATTTGTCCCCCCAAATATAATTTTCCCTCATTACTTGTAGTCATAATCACTACCCTAGGCGATTTCAAAAATCATCAGTCTGCATTCAGCTCTGTGCTGTGAACTTGTAGTGCTTGTTTACTGACTTGTATATTAATACTACCTTTTTGCCCTATAAGAAAGGTTTCTTGTGCCACAGAAACATAATGAATTAACCACAATACAAACCCCTTGTGAGGAAGGACATTTCAACTGATCTCTTCTTTTTTTTTTTCCTCTTTTTTGCCATTTAGTAGAGTCAGGTAGTTTTCTCTAAGAGGTGGAGCAAATTTCTCCAATAGTTAATATTCAGTCCTGAAGTCTAAGCCATGGCTGTCCTTCTACCCCTTTTGTTTCTATCATGAAATGTTTTTTTTTTTTTTTTTTACAAAATTTCAATCTATTTAGTGGGAGCAAGTGGTTTTTTTATTACGTGGATGAATGGTATAGTGGTAAAGTTAGGACGTTCAGTGTACCTGTCACCTGAATAGTGTACATTGTACCCTATGGGTACTTTTTGATCCCTCATCCTCCTCCTTACCCTCTCTCCTTCTGAGTCTCTAAAGTCCATTTTACCACTCTGTATGACCATGTACACCCATCATTCAGCTCCCACTTCTCAGTGAGTATGTGGGGTATTTGTTTTTCCATTTCTGAGGCACTTCACTTAGGGCAACAGCTTTCAGGTCCTTTCAAGTTGCTGCAAAAAACATTATTTCATTCACTTTATGGCTAAGGAGTATTCCATGGTGTGTTTGTGTGTGTATGTATATGTGCACATATACTACATATGTGTCATATTTTATTTATTCACTTATCAGTTGATGGTCACTTAGGTTGATTCTACATCTTTGCAGTTGTGAATTGCGTATGTATGTATGAGTTCATGTGTCTTTTGATATGATGACTTCTTTTTCTTTGGGTAGATATGTAATAGTGGAAATATTTTTTTCCACATCTTTATCTAAATGTACAAGACTCTTTGTGAGTTAAATGGGTTTCTTGGAAACAGCAGATATTTGGGTTGTGCTTTTTATCCATTTTGCCAATGGATAAATCAAACATTTAAACCGTTTGTATTCAATGTTGAGAAGTTCTAGTTATCCTGTTGATTGTTACTTGGTTGCTTTCTATTCTCCCTTGTGTTACTATTTTACAAGGGCTTTTAATGTTTACTTCTGAGTGTTTTTACACTTGTAAGTGTGAGCTGGTCTTTTGGTGTTTAGAGCACTTTTCAACATTTCTTACAGGATAGTAGTGTCCAATTCCCTTAGTCTTTTCTTATCTGGGAAAGATTTGTTTCTTTTATATTTATAAAACATAGTTTTGTAGGCTATGAAATTCTTGACATAGAGTTATTCAACTTAAGAATAATAAAAATGGGACCCATATCCCTTCTGGCTACACTGTAAGGTTTCTGATGAGAAATCTGCTATTAATTTGATGGATTTTCCTTTGTAAGTTACTTGATGTGTTCATTTCACAGCTGTGGGATTTTCTCCATTGCTTTGACTTGGGCCAGACTGATGTGCCTTAGTGATGCCCTATTTGCAATGACTTTTTTAGGAGTTTGATCACTTTCTTGTATTTAGATGTCTAAATCTCTAGTAAGACCTGGAAGTTTTCCTCCATTATTTCCCCAAATGGGTTTTCCATATTTTTTGCTTTTTCCCTCAGGGATTCCTATGCTCCTTGTGTCTGGACATTTTATGTAATTCCATATGTTTCAGAGACTTTATTCATTTCTCTTGATTCTTTTTGATTTTCAACTGACTGGGTTAATTGGAAAGCCTTGTCTTCAAGTTCTGAAATTCTCTTTGTGCTTGGTCTAGTCTGTTATGAGAATTTTTCATAGTATTTTGAAATTTCCTAGATGACTCTTTAATTTCCAAAAGTTCTGATAAAAAAACAAACCCAAAACTATCTCTTTAGTGTATTTTTCATTCATGTCCTGAGTTGTTTTTTTTAAAATGTCTTTGTGTTGGTTTCAACTTTCATATCAATCCTATTAAACTTACTTGTGATCCATATTTTGAATTCCATATTTTACCTTTCAGAAATTTCACTGTGGTTGGAATTCATTGCTGGAGAGCTTGTGTGATCCTTTGCTTGGTGTTAAAGCAGCCTGCTTTTTCATATTGTTCAAGTTCTTATGCTTGTTCCTTCTCATTAGAAACCTCTTCCTTCATCTCAAAGCAGATAGTTATGTAGTTCACCTGTTCTCCTCTGCCAGAAACTCTGCTGCTTAGTGTAGAGAAGGAAAGGTACACTGTTCACTTATGTAGGAAAGAACTCATTGCCATGTTGCTGGGTTGGGTGGACCTTAGATCCCTGAGATAGCGTTTAGGTGCCAGTGATGGTGGACCAGGTTAGGTAATCCCTGGTTTCCAGACTGCCTGGATGGCATGCTTAAGTCCTACTGGAACCAGACTGATACTGGGTTGGCAAACTTGCCCTCAAGACTCCCTGTGTGATAGCAAGGGGTGGCATGAGCTCCTGCCAGAAGATTGCTTCTGGGGGAGAAGGACTGATGCATTGTGAGTCTCTGATAGGAGCGGGCCTCTCTTGATGAGATTAGGAGAGGCAGGCAGCTGGGGGATACATAAATCACTGACACCTTCCTTTCTTAGGAGTGACAACAGTCTCTGTCCTTCGAGGATCACAAAGGTGCCTATATTCCCACTGTTCACCATGACCTAGCTGCAGAGAAAGTGGTAGAGGCAGCAAAACCAGCTATTTGTAGGACTACCAGACTGGCTGTGGGCTATGAATGAAATGCTCCAGTTGGGGAGGTGTGGTTGTGCCAGGGACTTGCCTGCAGGAAGGGTAGGCTGCTCTCAGAGGTAGCTTTGGGGAGAGGACTGCTAGCCTCAACCTCAGGGGAGTTAGTAGCTCTTATCGTAGGTGCCCACAAAAACATTTGCTGCAGCTTTTTTAGAGGGAAAGGAGTGAGCCTCAAGCTCTGCAGAAGGCTAGGTATGTTAGGTGCCCTGTCAGAGGCAGGGCAGTGGCTCCCCAGTGCCCTGGCTTAATCGTCCCAGGTGGAACCTTCACCAGTCCAGAGTGGGAGCAGCCAGCCTGCCACCCTATTTTGGCAATCTCACTTCAGTTAGGGCTTCTTCTAAATATTATTTTATCTTAGAGTAGCTAGAAAACATTTGTAAAACTTCAAGGCTTAAGCTGCCTCCTAAATGGCCAGGACAGCATCATGGACATGTAACTGCCTAGCGCTAAGGTTGTGCACTTAAAAATAACACCTTTTGTCAGATTGGAGGGCAGAGAAGTTCATTTTGAGTTCAGGGATGAGGTCTTTTATCTGGTCAATAATATTGTCTTCTCAACCCCTGTGAAGGGGATTTTGGTTTCTCAGTAGCTGACACTATATCTAGTTCTTTAAAAGGTATTATATTCTCTCAAAAGTTAATTGATAAGTATGGTAAATTTGGTTGCTGAGCAAATGAATCTTTATGTTGCTTGCCCCCCCCCAACACCAATCAAATGTGCCATTCTTCTCTGCTTAAACCCTTTAATCACTTGTCATCTCTTTTAGGGTGGTTCTACCTGCTTTGGCCTCTGCTGACCCCACCATCTCACTAGGCACCTGCCTCCACCCTGCCCTCCATGCTCATGCTCTAGCCACTCTATTCCTCCCAAGTCCCTCCCCTCTTAGGGCTCTGATGCCTCCATGTGTTGAGAAACCTACCCCCCATCTTTTCTTATGGCTGACTCCTTATTATCCTCCTGATCTCAGTCACTTTTCCTCACAAAGCTTCTCTAATTCTCAGGCTAGTTTAAGTCCCCTAATTACATGTTCTTTATGCACTTTTAGCTTTTTGTCCTGTCATGTAAGTGCATCATGTATTGTATACTACAGTAAAATTATTTGAGTAATTGCTGTGCCACCCATCTCTCCTATTAGAATGCAAGCTGTAGAAGGATAGGGCTTGTACTTGTTCAGTGCTATCATTGCAGTGTTTCTGCAATTTTGAAGCATTCTATTTGCTACTGTTCAGTATCATAGCCTTGTACCACCATGGCTATTATGCCCTTATAATGTGGATAATGCGATTGAAAACTGACCTTTAGTTTTATCTAATTCTAGTTAATTAAAATCTACATACATTTAAAATTTGGTCAGGTGTAGTGGCCACTTTTGATAGCAGAGATATAGGCCATCATTGTATATCAACTTCCTAGCGTGGTACCTGGCAAAGTAAGTGCTCAGTTAATACCTGTTAAATGAATGGTTCACTGGGGATTATATTATTGATCTTGTTTTGGGGTAATGAAACTGAAGGACAGAGAGGATGTGTCTATCAATCCCAAGTCCATCCATATATTCATTCCTACCTGACTTAATGTTTACTTCCAAATGAGCTTTGATTCTGTGGTTAGGTAACTTTCTCGTTCACCAAGATTCAGTTCAGTTATAAATTCCTCTATGTGATAGCCTGTTACTTGGCTTTCATTTTTAAGCTTTAAGTTTCTAAGCCTCAATATTCTCATCTTTAAAATGTGAAACATAATAGTAACTATCTTTTTTAATATGTTAAAGATATTAAGTGAGATAATGTTTGTATAATTTTTATAATTTTTTCACAGTTCTTGACTCATAGAGATTGTTCAATGGATGTTATTTGTAATTACTGTATCATTATTCATTATTTCTTGAACCTATTTATATTTTGTTATATCACTTTTGCTCCCCACACCTGGAAAGAGATAGTTGCTTCCTCTATTTTGGGCTAATATCACTTTTCAGACTCCTATATTAAAGCAGATATGTATTATATAACTACTTACTTGTTTTCCATCTTTTTAAATGTGACCTCTTTGATATTAAGGATTTTATTTTCTTATTTTTATTGCTGTTTCTTTGCATAGTGCCTGGACCAAAGCAGGCACTGAAGTATGTTTATCAAATGAATGAAGTACAGCAAATTAAGGCCAGTGCTTCAGATTTCCTGATTTGTAGCCAAGCATTCTTTTTACTTCACATCACTATCCCTCAATTCTCAGGGTGGAAAACTAAAAGGGTCTTTTGCTTTACTAAATGCACATTTTTATCATGTTTGAATTTATGAGTGTTTTGTGAAACATATTGAATGATTTAGTATGTTGAATGATCATGTGATCGTTTTATAAGAAGAAGAAAATAATAATACCACACAAATCATGCAACCACCAGTGGCATTCTCATCATATTTAACCTATGAGTTTGCTGGTTTCTCAACTCGTCCACGATGTCAGGACGGAAACGCTCCAACGACTGGTCCCTGTGAGTAGAGAATTTGTCCTTACCGTTAAGGAAAGCTCCTGCATTGAGATGTATGTTATAATAATGCCATTAAGTGAAACAAGAATAGGCAAAAAACTACTTCTCAATTCTTGGGAGGTTTTCTATCGGGCGTGACAACAAGAAAGTTGAATAATGCCTCGCATGTATAATTCAGTGTTTACATATTTTGCATTTTGGTTATGAACTCTAAGTGCTTTACATATATTAAAGCAGTTTCTATTTCTTTATAATTATCAGAACCAGAGACAGGAGACAATTTTCCTTTGAACAGAGAAATTCTATTCTGGAAGAGTGGCACATGTGAGGTTGTGTATTGAAATTACAGTTTCTTCTTTCTTTTGATCTGGTACCAGATTATATTCCAAGGAAAGAACCTGGGTAAATTGTGATTCTAAGTGTGTATTTTATGGTTTATCAGTAGTGAAATCTGATATAATTAGGTAAAAGCTATTAGCATTTGATAACTGAAATCTACAATTGCAAAATGCCAGGGGTACATTTGGAGTTAAGGAACTTAGTAGGAAGCACAGAGTACAGGTACAATTTCAAACTTTTATGTATTTATTTTTGTTATGAAAGGAACATAAATTAATTCCATGCTCTATTTTCTCAGATAGTTTGGAAGTCTATGGGCAAATGCTATCATGGCAGCCAAGTAGTAGTTCTCCAACTCCAACACTGGTAAACATGACAGGATCAGAATTCAGACACTTAAGTCAAATGCCAGTAGATGTTTTTTTCCTGAGAAGTTCCCTAGATTTAAATTTCTCTTCAATATTTAATAGGTTTCTCAGGAAACCTAGTCCAAGAAAACTAGTACATTTCTCTTTCTTTACTTAGCATTCAAAATGCAATCAAAAGAGAAGTAAGGGAATGTGCTCAAGCTAGTGTGTGGATCTGAAATCATACTTTCCAGTGAATTAGAAATAGTACACTAAAAGTTTCCTAAGAAAGAGTATGAAAAAATGTACCATTATTGGGTGGCACCTGTAGCTCAAAGGAGTAGGGTGCCGGCCCCATATGCCAGACGTGGCAGCTTCAAACCCAGCCCTGGCCAAAAACTGCAAAAAAAAAGAAGTACCATTATTGAGTTAAGATGTAATATTGAAAATGAACTATTGTTTCATTTTTAACTAGAGAGATTTTTATTTAATGGATTTCAACTCACACTTAACATGCAGAAATTTAAAATTGTGACTTCTGCCAATTTACAGATGGATCAGTGTATTTGTGAGCAAGCTTATCCCTAACAAATTAGCTGAAGGGGTTTGTGTGTGTGAGACTTTTAAAAGAAAATCTGAAACAGATAACAGGGATTTCATATTTGAGCACTTTTAGCTAATACAACATAGCCTCTAGTTTATTTCCATGTTTTGTTCAAAGGGCTTGTAACGTTTTGCATTTGTGTAATAGGAATTTAAAATGTGCATTGAAGCTGTAGGTTTGTTTACAAACTACAGTAATATTGTTTAATATTAATGAAAGTATGAATTACAACCATGCTGTAGTGTCTTCTTGTTATGAAGGCAATACCTAGAACTATAATACAATCCGGGTAACTCACAAGGCATCCTTAAGACTTGGATGCACATAAATTAGAAAATAGTTTCTTATGAGTATACCAAAACTCTGATGGTGGTAGATAGAATTTGAGTTGTAAGACGGGAAAGAGAGCTTAGCATGTGAAAGACGTTAGTTGAGAGTCAAGGAACTTGGGCTTCTGTCCTCGGAAGGAGCTGGGTGATCCTGGGGAAACCATTGACCTCTCTGGGGCTTGACTTCCTCATCTGTTAAATGAGAAATTCTGATTAGGTGAACTCAAAGGTTTTTGTTTTGTTTTGTTTTAAATCCCACATATTAAAATCCTTAAGAATGGAAAAAGGAACACAATTCTAAATGTAAGAATAGGCATTTGATTGCACTGATGTTTTTGTATTGTTTTCATTCACAGAAAGTCTCATGTTTTATTATCCTTTTTTATTTATAGGTGAATTAGACGTTGTTATCTAAGTTTCTTGTTCACTTTTCATGGATTCTCTCCTTCTGTGGAGCCCGAGTTTGGGCTACGTTGATTCCTGTATTGAAATAGATGGCATAATCTCCCTCCATCTCCTCCAGATACAGAATAATAGCAAGTAGAAAATAGACGTTTTCTAGGGTCACTTTGCTAGATAATGCCAAACTTGAGTGGGTGAACATAGAATTGATCATCCAGATTAGCACCTTTTTAGGATTGGAAGGTGAGTACATTAATGTCATGACGACTGCTGTTGACCAGGACTGTGGAGGCTGCACCCAGGGGCTAAAAGGGGATGACCGTCACGTGTTCCGTGCAGCTTCCACAGCCCTCTGTTCTTTATTCTCTAACCTTCTTAAGGCAGCACGAGAAAAGATTTAGCTTTGAATAAAGGTAAATTTTCTATTCAAATAGGTAAATAGCAGGTTTCACTTTTCATATGTAAAACAGAATGAATTACTGAATAGGAAAGCGTAAATTTGGCCAGAAATTCTGAAAAAGACAATTATACGCGATCCAGCAAACCCACAGAAATGTGCAGCTCGGTGCCTCAGCTTGCTCACCTCGCCATGAAAGGTCAAAGTGCCTCCTGCTGGGATGTGTCTGCCATCCCTGAAAGATTGATTAGATTTCTGTATAATACAGAATTGCTGAATCTAGTGAACCATAACTTATGTAATTTATATTACACTTTATCATTCACCTTTTAAAAGTGTGTAAGAATGGAAACTTTCCCTTGTAGGTAATGGAAACTGAGAAATACTTGCTTTCTTTATGGTAACTTTAGTAACTTTGTTTGACTTAAGTCAAAGTTGGTGTTGATTTTTTTAAAAGGGATTTAAATGTAAAAATTGATTTAATTTTGGCATTTGAATTTGGAATGGAAAAGTCTGAGAATAAAGAACATGAATTTTATCTTTCATAAAAAACATAATCTTTTCATAGAGAAAGAGTGGCCAAATAGATATTTGGAAACTTCCCTTGTTAACTCCTAATTCAAAAAAGGCATTGTGTGGATGTAAGTTATAGAAACATGTCCACTCTTGGAAAATGCTATTGCATCCTGAGTTCCTTTTAAATAGGCTCTATTCCTGGAATAGAAGAGTTAGAAAAGTTAAGAAAATAGGAGTTTAGAGGTCAAGTATATTACACTTCTGGACCTATGGAGATTTTTCTATCTCCCTATCTATTCCCCTGTCACCTTCCCCTCAATTCCTAATTGTCATCTCATTTCAGAGCTTGACAGATCTCTAAATAAATTTAGAAGATAGACTATCCTACATGTTCATCAAAAGGTCTTGGGCAGGTTAGAATGATCCCTGTCTACTCAGGCAGCAACTTTATGTCAGAGCCCCTTGAAAGCTGTACAGCTGCTCTTGGAGACTCCTGGATGAAAATTTCCAGTAAGAGAGACACCCTTTGATAACACTAGTGGGAAATACCGACGATATGCTCTGATCACCAGGAATAAAATCTGAGCCCCTTAATGTGGTCTTCCAAGTCTTGCTACATCTTCCCTGCTCTCCTCTCTAGCCTAATTGTCTATTTCCCCTTTTTTACCACCCTACATGTCTTTGCATCTCTTGCGTTAGTTAAACTTCCTTAAGTTCTGAGTTTTCTAATGATTGTAAGTCTAAATCCTTTGCATCTGATTCCCCCACCTCCAGTTTTCTTCCTCTGGTTAAAGCCAATTTATTCCTCAGAATTCAGTTTGGATGTTCCTTCCCCAGCAGAGCCTTCTCTAACTCAGTTAACCCTGTCCTCTGCACTGTGTCCATTTTTGTATTGCTATAAAACCAATGACAGCAGATTGAGCTGCTTGGGAGAACACAAGTTTCTTATCTCTTAGTTTCCTTGGGTGAGGAATCTGTGCACAGCTTAGCTGGGTCTTCTGCTCACATCACACAAGACTCCAATGAAGGGGTTGGCTGGGCTTATATTTCTATTTCAGACTTGGGGACCTTTTCTAGGCTCATTGATTGGTGGTAGAATTCATTTACTTAGGTTATTTGAGTTTTTCTCGCCAACTCTTAGAAGGGACTGTTCTCAGCGTCTGGGTGTTATCTGTAGATTGTTGCCACATGATCCCCAGAGGAAGATCACAACTTGGGTGTTAGCTTTTCTCCAGGCCAGCAGGAGCACATCTTTCTGATGCTTCACCTACTTTTAAAGCCTCCTCTGGTTAGACTAGGCCCACTCAAGTGCACTTAGGGCAGTGATCCTTTTGATGAACTCAAAGTCAACTGGTTAGTGATCCAATCATAGGAGAGATATCTCATATTTACATGTTTTGCCCACATTCAAGGGGAGGGAATTATACAGGGATGCACACCAGGGGACAAGAATCCAGAGGCCGTTTTTGAATCTTGCCCACTTCAGTTTGCTCTCTCATGCCACATGCTCCTCTCTTTTGTTACAAAACAGTTCAATTGTACATTTATTTCTGTGGTTTTGATTAACATCAGCTTTCCTCACTAGCATGTAAGCTTCATGAGAACAGGGAATACTGGTGTTTAGTGGTTTATCCTTGGATATTAGCACAGTGTTCATAATAGTGCAGCAGCTCAACAAATATTTAAATAGTTGAGGGAATTCTATTGAATGAATAAGTGAATGACAATGAAAGTTCTACCGTAATTTCCTTATACTAGGTGGGCATTCTTTTTTTTTTTTTTTTTTTTTTTTGCAGTTTTTAGCCAGGGCTGGGTTTGAACCAGCCACCTCCAGCATATGGGGCTGGTGCCTGACTCCTTTGAGCCACAGGCGCCACCCTAGGTGGGCATTTTTGAATCTACCCATTCCCTAAGGCTTAGGCATTGAAAGATGGGAGCTTAGTCGAAAACATAAGGCCTCTATCCTGAGGTCACTGAAGGCTGACATTCAAAGAAATGGCCCCTTAGCTACCAAGCCAGAGCAGAGTTTATTTATGTTGCAAGCTTGCTTGACATTATGTATAGAGATTTTCTATTAAAATAACTTTCAGAGCCTGAGCATTTACCAACTCTCATTCAGACAGACCACAGTGAAGCTATGCCATCTAGACAGGCTGCATCAGCTGGGCAGGTGGGTTGAGCCCATTTGGCTTAGTCATTAAAGGTTATAGTGAAGTACCATAGAGTTGGTAGCTTATAAACAAAAGAAATGTATTTCTCACAGTTCTGCAGTTCAAGGTCAGGATAGCTGCACAGTTGAGTTCTAAGGAAAGCCCTTTTTGCAGACTGGTATCTTCACATGTGGGAAGAGGATAAGAGAGCTCTCTGGGGTCTCTTTTTTAAGGGTACTGATCCTATTCATGAGGATTCCACCCTTATGAGGTAATTACCTTCCAAATCCTTATCTCCTAATTTTATCTATCAGATTGGGAAGTAGGATTTCAACGTATGAATTTGGGGGGGCATGAGAAACATAATCTTTTCACATATAGTGAAAGATTGGCCAAACTGGTATTTGAAAATTTCCCTTTTTAAGTCTTTGAAATTCAGCTATTGCTTCTTTAGTCTAGGTTTTTAAGTATGAAATGTCCAATTTCCTTAAGTACTAAGTTTGACAATTGATATCTCTGACATTTTACTTTGACACTTCTTGTTTTATTTTTATTGCGAATGTACATCCCCATTCTTTCAAATGCACATTTTGGTTCATGATTATTTCTCAACAAATTCTTAGAGCATTTTTTTGAAACTATGTGTAAATCAGAAGTTCACGCTATTTTTGAATATGAGTTCTGTTGTGGAAACAATGCAGGGTAGACAGCTTCAAACATGAATGAAATATTGGGAAAGATGTGGTTAATGAATGATCAGACATCAATGGTTTGAAAAATTCTCTTCTGGTGATTTTAATCTTAATGAGCCGTGTGGCAACCTGAGACCAAGGTGGATACTGATGAGCTGAAAGCTGTGGTGGGAATGAATCCATCTCACCCTAAGTGTGAATTAGCAGCAGGGTTTGATGTTCACAACACTGAACTATTTGAAACAAACAGCAAGGTAAAGAAGCTGGATAGATGGGCTCCCTATGAGTTAAATGAGCATCGGAAGAGAAATCATCTCAAAGCTTGCCTGCCTTTGCTGTCATGACATAAAGGCGACCATTTCTACTCTGTATGGTTACGTGTGATGAAAAAAATGTATTCTTTTTGACAATGGCAAGCATTTGGCACAATGGTTGAGTAAAGACAAAGTGCTGAAGCACAGTCTACAGTGGAATAATAGTCACAAAAAGCTAAGGGTGTCTGTTCAGTGCTCTAGCACTGGGATAAACCCCTACAGCTTCATGAAAGTTGTGGTCATTTGATTACAGCATATGTCTGTCTACTGGAACCAGTTGAATGAACTGATGACGATGCTTGTAATTAAGCAGCTGAAATTGGCCAGTAGAAACAAGCCAGTCCTCTTGCAAGTCAATGCTTGACCACACGTTGCACACACAATACTGCTCAAACTGTAGAATCTGGACTAGGAAACTCTGTTCTCTGCCATTTTCACCAGACTTTGCACCAACTACCCCACTTCTCCCAGTCTTTGGACCACTTCTTTTTCTTTTTTATTGTTTAGGATTCATTGAGGGTACAAAGAATTAGGTTACGCTGATTACATTTGCTAGATAACGTCCCTCTTATAATTGTGTCCTGCTCGCTTGGACCACTTCTTGCAAGGAAAAAGATTAATTTCTCTACAAGCTGTGGAAAACATTTTTCACAATTTAGTCACCACTTGCTCTCCAGGCTTCTTTGCTGCTGACATACCTGAGCTGCTCTTATCATGACAAAACTGGGTTGCTAGTTTAGGTGCATACTTTGATTCATTGTAGCACTTTTTGTTTGAGATATAGCCAACTAAACTATTTTGTTCCAAATCAAACATTTCATATTTAATGACCTAATAGAAATTCTGTCCTTTGGAGAATTTGTGGACAAAGTTACCAGATTTTTTTTTGTTTCTTTTTGTAATTCTTGATCTCTTAGAACATTTTTTTCTTGATGAAAGCACATTGGCTTTGAAATAGTCTTAAATGAGCCTCTCACTCTACACTTAATTCAAGACTACAAAATTCATGAGATTGAATATACTCAGTGTAAGTGAAGTTAAATTTAGCGAAAAAAAATTTTGAATGTCTACTATACACTGTGCCCTGTGTTAGGCATGGAAAGCTGTGAAGGTGAATAAACATGACCCACCAGTGATGGAGTTTATCATCCAGGGTGTGGAACAGATAAAAAGCAGTGAGACATGGGGAGTTCTCAGTCATCAGGTATGCAGAGGTGGAGGTGGAGGGCTGGGGGTGTGGAAAGGATGAAGTACATGGGAATGAGAAGCACAGAATTCAATTCTAATGTGAGACTGTCACCTGCTCACAGTCATGTGTTTAAAGGGGTGCAGAGCCTTGGCTTTAGGTTTTGCCATAATACTCTTTCTCTAGAACCCTACTTACCTATAATTCTAAAATATGGTGGTCTTGGAAATATGTACATCACTTGGTAGCCAGAAATGAACCAGGGCCTGAATAATGATATAGCACATATAACTTCTTAACCTTAATCTTCACTGTAAGCCTCACCATGCTTGATGTTCCCTGTCAAGGGATCATGACTGTTGTCGTGAGCCATGTGCCAATGGATGTGACACTTTGAAACACTATACCTAGAGGCCCACATTGTGTCTGTGTATGTCTGTGTGAAGAATACTCTGAATGGGGCCAAGTTCATGTTATGGTTATGGTTCTGATGATATTTTTTTCTCATTCAAGAAGGCCAGACTCACCCAAGAGTCCACACATCAACCTGGAGTACCAGGAAACTAAAAAACACTTCTCAGTGTCCATGTCTATCACAGTACCAAGCAGATTATCAGTGGCTGATAAATATTTGCTGTGTAAATGAATGAATGAATGATATCTGCAGTTTTAGCTATTTTGGAATTTGGGTTCACTTGGCAATTAAAGTTCAATTGGGCCAAGTTAAGTGAGATAAAAATTATAAAATAGAATCACTGGGAGAGCACAAGCTATGTGAAATGACTCCAGAAACAGACAGTGGAAGATAGTGAGGTATGGGAACATGTTGCAGCTAGCAGGTTGCATTGGATGAAAAGGAGAGGCTACCTTTTCCTGTGCGTGAAGAGAACAATTGGATAGGCTAGAATAGTTGATTGCAAGCCTGGAAGAAAGAAGTGAGAATTTAGTCATGGCAATGGGTTTTAAGAGTAAGTGTTAAGCCCAGCAGATCTCATCCTGTGGGTCATGATCCATAGGAACTACATTAAAGGGCCACAGCATTAAGAAGGTTGAGAACCACTGGTTTAGCCCCTGAAGGAGTAGAGAGATAACGTTAGGATCTAGTTCTAGAGGAGTTTACTGGTCAAGGATGGTGATAGGTACTCAGGAATGGAGTTAAGAGGACGGGATGGGGAGAAGTGTGGTGAGACACATAGATCCTGGCATTAGAACTAAGGCCATGTGAGGACCTTAGGCCACAACATAGTTTGGCAGATGAATTACCAGAACTGTGGCTCCAAATACTGCAAAATCAATGACAGGCTGACTTAGTGCTGAGTTGCTAGCTCAATTTTCCATAAATTTTCCCCAATTTTGAAGAGGCTGACACTTAGATGCTGAATTGGAGTTACTTCTGCAAGCGACATTAGAAGGATGTCACCTGTGGCAGTGGACTTCAGTTATGGCCAGGCATAATAATTCATCCAGTCAAAAGACACTGTGCCATCATAGCATGTACATTCTGGGGTGCTCGGGGAAGATGGGGATACTCTTTTCCCATAGGAAGGATAGAGTACCCTGGAAGAATGCTTGGCCCCAAGAGCTGCACAGATGGGGTGGAATGTGCAGCTACAGAGATGAAAGCCCATGATCAACAAGAAACCTTGTTCAGACCAGGTCAGTGGCACAGAGATGTTCCCAGGGAGCTTCTCAGGTACCCTTTTGATCTCTCTCTAAAGACCTAACCTGGATTTCTTGCCCACCCTCATTAGTTTGACTTACTTTTTATGCTTCTGAGGAATGTATTATGTTCCAACCACCATGCCAGAAGCTGTCTTTCTGTCAATAAGTGATAAGTGGATTCTGAAAGTTGGAGGAGATAATTATGGTAAATAGAGTGAGTTTTTTCCAGCTTTAAATGTGAATGGATTCAAGCCTGTAAAAAAAAGTTGGAAAAAATGCAATAAATATATGCAACCTGTGTCTAGATTCACTTTGTTTAGATTATTAAGCTTTTACTATATTTGCTATTATCTATGTTTATGTATATGCACATGTATATTTACTGCATATATGTGTGTATGTGTGTGTGTATATATATATATAGTTTGCTGAAAAACTTGAAAGCTAGTTGCATATTTTTCACTCTAAATGCATCAGCCTTTATTTTGTAAATGTATAAAGACATTTTCCAACCTAGCTGTGATTCCATTATCATGCCCAAGAAATCTTATATTGATGCTATACAATTATCTAACATAATATATAGTCTGTGTTCAAATTTACCAACTGACCGAATAATGTCCTCTATAGATTTTTTTACAGTGACTTTTACAATATCTAGTTTTGTGGGGGCATTTATAAATAAAACTAGGAACATAAGCTTTCTAGGGTTCCATGGGAAAACGTGCGTAGTGTGGACATGTTTGTGCAGTCTTCCCCAGACAGTAATTGTTTTCATCTTTACACTGATGGGAAAGCAAAACTACCAATTAAGAATATGTCAGAAGGTCTGAGGCATAGAATAGCTTTCACCTAATGGATTTGGAGTGAATTTTCACCTTTAAAGTGAGTCTTCCCTTCTTGGAAGTTGGTTTTCATATTTAAATTGCATTCAGACTTGATCTTTTGGCCAAAGCAGCAAGAGACCAGTTATAAAAATCTATTCCTCTTAATTTAAAGGCAATGATTAAAGGAGATTCAGAGCTTTGAAACTGTTGTGAGTATTCTACTTAGGAAAATAAACACTAATTGAAAGGGCTAATCAAAAGCTCATCATCCTGAAGGGCACTTGGATGGTTACAAGTGTGCAGCTTAGGTAGACAGGTGCTCTTGTGAGGACCTCCTTGTTCTAAGTACAGAGACCTTAAGCTACACATCAGATGAGTCCCCTTAATGAGTGGCTATTTATGATGACAAATTATATCTGCCATTATCTTACTTTATAATTTTTTAAAAAGTTTATAGGAATAATTTATCCTTCATCAGCAACAAAATCCTCACTTACATATTGTAACATTTCCTTTGAGAAAATCTTCCAACTGCTAATCTGTAGTCTGTGTGCATTTAATTCTATCACAAAATCTCTGCAAATATTTGAGCAAACAAGTCATCATTTTCAGTAAAGTTGTGCTCTTTAAAAACACATGAATAATTAAACTCTGGCCCCTTCACTGCAGGTGCACAGGAGTTTTCTTACCCCAGTCAAACTGTCTTCATGTGCCAAATTATTACCTCAGGGGTTAAACCACAATTCGGAGATGTGAAACCCATAAAAAGATGCTTTTATAGATACTTTTGGATGATTCAGACAATTTTCTAAGTAGTGAAACTTCCTGTAAATGGAATATCCCCCTTACCAGGCTATAAATCAATAATTTTTGGCTCTAGTGATGAATTGGTGATAAAGAAATTCTAACAACTTTTGGGTTGATAGTGGGGGAAGGGAATGCCCTGATTATGTGGGAAGCCTGTTTCTGAGAGAGCTGCCATCAGAGGAGCTTCTCTGGTCATTGTAAGTGCACGTGTGGAAAACAAGGGTAAGCAAGCAAGGCTGGAATGCAATTGATCGAAATAGTCCAAAAAAAACTGATATGGATGTTTTAAAGTACTATGGAAAAAATTATACTCAGTGGGTATATAAAATGTTATAAAATTTGGTAGCAGGAAGAATTCAGTTTCCCTCACTGTGTGCTAAGTCATCCTTTGTACCTTCAATGTTGTTTTCTGTTTTGGTGCTCCAATTGTGTTATTTCACTATTATCATATTGGATTCAGTAAAATATGTAACTTTGTTACTTTTGTCAAATTCTAAAATACATAGGCCATTACATTTTTTCCAAAGCTGTTGATCACTCTGATGCTTGACGGGAAAAGAAATGTATAAGCAGGATTCACATTCGAATTTCATTAGGATAAACTTTTAAAAAGTATAATGATATTCTTTCATTTTATCAAATATTTATTTATTTATTTATTTGCAGTTTTTGACCAGGGCTGGGTTTGAACCCACCACCTCCAGTATATGGGGCTGGCGCCCTACTCCTTTGTGCCACAGGCGCCACCTATTTTATCAGATTTTTCACAATGAGTTTAAAGTTTGGTATAGAATAATTGCCATTGGTTTACATGTCCTGTGGAAATACATCTGACAAGGCTTTCTGGCCAAGGACCAGTATTTCCGTATATCTTTAGGTACATCTCCTAAGGCTTTGACACTAATACATGCTTGTCCTAGTCTACTTGTGCTACTGTAATAAAATACCACAAACTGAGTAGCTTACAGACAATAGAAAGGTATTTCTCACAATTCTGGAAGGTGGAAAGTACCAAGATGAAGGCATTGGCATATTTGGGCTCTGATGAATTTTTCTGATTCATATATGTCACCCTCAAGCTTTATCTTCACATGGTGGGAGAGGTGAGGGAAATCTCTTGGCCTTCTTTTGTAAAGGAACTAATTCTATTTATGGGGGTTTAAGTAATCCAAATCACCTCATAAATACACACTTTCAAATTCCATCACCTTGGGGGTTGGGATTATAACAAGAATTTCAGGGGACACAAAACTTCAGGCCATAGCAAGAATGTTCATTTCATACTATGTCCCCACATCCCCAAGTGAGCATATTACATGGAAACAGAATTGAGTAGATGTTATGGGATTCAGTTCTTTCCTGAATGCCCATCTTCAGAAGTCCAGATGGGAAACCAGGGTTATGTGCATAGAATTGTAGAGAGACCTTCTAAAACTGCTGTGAGATTATTATAAAATAATCTAGTGCTTGAAGTACATGAAACTATAATATAGGTAAATTTAATAGTTAAGATAACAAGTATAAACTGTACCATTTAGACAAAGCCAAATGTGGGATCACTCAATAATGACGGTTCTTTTTGTATAGAGTTCTTATAAAGAGTCAAAGGCAAAATATATGTAAATCACTTAGCTGTCATGTGGGAAATGTTCAATAAATGGTCGCTGCTTATGTTGTTATTTTTCATGACTTCTACTTTGACTAATGAAGCAAGAAAATCAGTGAGTTGTTTAGTCTCTTTATCTTTTAATAGATGATGCTGAGCCTAGTAATGAGGTAATGAAAGTTTAATAATATAACATACAGAAGCTCCTTTTAGTGGGGAAGGAGCTCTGTGTCTATCTTGTTATGTCTGCTATAGTGACTTTCTACCAGGAAGAGAGAAATCTGTTGTTTAAGTTAAAGAACTACCGTAAAGCCCAGCCTGCCTCTCCCACATACCCAGCTCCTAACCTGGGTGCTTCCTTCTACAGGAAGCCACTTCTACCAAGGGGACTGTGCCATAGTTCTTAAAGTTACTGGGGCAGAAAAAAATTAAGATTAATTTATTTTTCAGATTAATAGCTTGAATAGTGATCTTTCTATTTACTAATTTCCAGCTTATTATAGTACTCAGTACATAGTGGTTACTCAAAAAATATTTTTTTAATTATTGGAAATAAGAATAAATGGATCTTAGCAGATAAAAATCATCCTTATACAGTGATGATCTCTAGTGATGATCTCTGCAACCAAGGCTCCACCATGACGTGGAACTTTCCTGAGCTCCAACCAGAGCTTTTAGGGTCGTAACATCAAGGAATTTATGGATTTCATATCAATAATTGGTGCCAAGTCTGAAACTGTTTGCAATTTAGGCAGGTGTCCTGTGTTAATTGATTACAAAAAAAACCACTCAATAAAACTAACTTGAAACATGGAAATGTCATGTGTAGTTTTAAGTGCTGTGTAAGATATCAACATTATTAGTTTGCAGCATCTTTTTTTTGTCATTGTTTTTTGAGACAGGTCTTGCCTTTTCTCCCTGTCTAGAGTGCAGTGGTATCATTATAGCTCACTGCAACCTCAGACTCCTGGGCCTCAGTGATCCTTCTGCCTCTGCCTCCCAAGTATCCAGAGCTGCAGGCATATGCCACAACACCAAGCTAATTTTTCTATTTTTTGTAAAGATGGGTTCTCCCTCTTAATTAGGCTGGTTTCAAATTCCTAGTCTCAAGGAATCCTCCTGGGTTGGCCTCCTGAAGAACCAGGATTATAGGTATGAGCCATTGCACTGGCCAGTATTCAACATCTTTGTTGAAGTATTATTGAGAATTGTGTACAAACATGTTTGTTCTGTGCATGTCATAGAAAATATCAATAATAAATATGACTTCTATGGTATAGAAAGATTAAAAAAGATGTCTTTTTTTTTTTTTGAGACAGAGCCTCAAGCTGTCCCCCTGGGTAGAGTGCCGTGGCATTACAGCTCACAGCAACCTCCAACTCCTGGGCTCAAGCGAGTCTCCTGCCTCTGCCTCCCAAGTAGCTGGGACCACAGGCGCC
>CAUYTI010142061.1:0-10791 GCA_963575145.1 Galago senegalensis | reverse complement strand
CTGGGCCTGAAAAAATAGATTTTAAGACAAAAATTGTTGGTAGAGTCAAAGAACATTTTATAATGTTAAAGAACCAATCCATTAAGAACACAAAGCACTTGTAAATATATATACATCTGAGAAGCATCCCAAAATAGATGTGGCAAAACTAACAAAATTAAAGAAAAAAATAGATAATTCAACAATCACATTTGGAGACTTTGAATACTACATCAACTCATGAGTGGATCAATAAATTGTGGTATATGTACACCATGGAATTCTATGCAGCCATTAAGAAAGATGGAGACTTTACCTCCTTCGTGTTTGCATGGATGGAGCTGGAAAATATTCTTCTTAGCAAAGTATCTCAAGAATGGAAGAAAAAGTATCCAATGTACTCAGCCCTCCTATGAAAGCTATAACCCAATTTTAGCCCAGGAATATGGGGAGAGGGGAGATGGGAGAGGGATGGTAGGGGAGGGGGAGAGGGGATGGAGGGAGAGTGATTGGTGGGATCACGCCTATGGTTCATCTGATAAGCGTACATGTGAATCTTTCTAAATGTAGAATATAAATGTCTTAACACAATAACTAAGAAAAAGACATGAAAGTTATGTTAACCAGTTGGATGAAAGTATTTCAAATTGTATATAGAAACAGTACACTGTACCCCATGATAGTATTAATGAAAATCAATAGCTCCTTCTTTGAAAAAATGGACAAAATGGACAAAACCTTTAGTTAGAATGACAAAAAAAAATCAAATAACTAAGATCAGGATGAAAGATAGAACATTGTTACTAACCCTATAGAAATAAAAAGAAATTATAAGAGAACACTGCAAATTGTATGTCAAAACATTAGGATAACTTAGTTCAAATGGATATATTTCTGAGAGACACAAACTACTGACATTGATTCAAGGAGAAATAGAAGATCAAAATTGACCTACAATAAGTAAAGCATTTAAATGGCTAATTTAAAAGTAGTTCGCAAAAAAAAAATCTAGAGTTGAATGGTCCCAATGACAAACTACTAATCATGTGAAAAAGAATTAATGACATTTAAAAAAAACACTCTTCCAAAAATAGGAAGAGGATAGATACACTTCTCAACTCATTCTATGAGGCCAGTATTGTCATCATACAAAACCCAGAAAGACATCATAAGAAAAGAAACTTCAGGACAATATGACATAAAATTCTCAGCAAAATACTAGTGAATTGAATCCATGACATATTAAAGGGATTATATATCATGACGAAGGAGGATTTATTCCAGGAATGAAAGGTAATCTTAACATCACAAGATCAATTAAGGTAATACAATGTATCAATAGATTAAACCACAAAACTATATGACCATTTCAATCAATTCAGAAAAATCACTTGATAAATTCCAACATCTTTTCATGATAGAACACTCAACAAACTAGGAATAGAAGGGAACTTCTTCATCCTCATAAAGGGTATCTACAAAAATCCCAAGGCTAACATTACACTGAAGGGTGAAAGTCTAAAGCCCTTCCCACTAAATTCAGGAAAGAAACAAGTGTGTCACTCTTGTCACTTTCACTCAGCAATGTAATGGAGGTTGTAGTCAGAGAAATTAGGGAAGGAAGAGAAACAAAATGCATTCTGATTGGAAAGAACGACATGATCTTGTATTTAAAAGCTCACTCTTCTTAGCGTAACACAGTCCCTTGCAGTTGTAGAATGAGGTTCCTGTTTCTTCGCTGGCTCTCATCATGGGCTGGTTCACCTTCTAGAGGCCCCCCATCATTCCTTGCCATGGGCCTCTTCTATATTCAAGC
This sequence comes from Galago senegalensis, assembly GCA_963575145.1. Taxonomy (NCBI): domain Eukaryota; kingdom Metazoa; phylum Chordata; class Mammalia; order Primates; family Galagidae; genus Galago; species Galago senegalensis. The sequence continues at coordinate 8,996 of CAUYTI010142061.1, read as the reverse complement.
CAATAATAACACATCAAGTCTTTTTCATTCTTTGTATTTCTTGAATTCTTCACTGAAAAAATAAAACTCTCTGATTTTAAAAGGGCTCATCCGATGAGGTCAGGTGTCATAAGATAATGTCATTATTTTCAGGTCAGCTGGTTTGAGAGTAGAATTGCATCTGTAATATCTCTTCACAGTAGTACCTAGATTTGTGTTTGTTTGAATAACTGGGGAAAGACCTGTGTACACTAAAGGCCAGGAATCTGGAGATGGGACATCTTAGGATTCTTCCTGGAACATTATACTTTCCACAAACTGGAGCATTTGTAAACTGTGTATTTACAAAATTTATCAACACAGGAACGAAAGGCAATGAGTGCCATGCTGCATAGCAGACGTGCGAAGATAAAGAATTGATCACGGCTGTGTTTTATTGTGTGTCTTGCTAGAATATAGGATGAGCAGACCATGGCTAGAATATAGTGTGAATTGGAAGATAACAAGTGAAGCTAAAGCAGATAGATAGAGACCAGGCTTTATGCTGTATTAAAGACAGCAAGCTTTATTCTACAGGCAATGGGAGCAGGAAAACAATTTCGTTGTACACAATTATTGTGATAAGAGTGGGCTAGAGGGACTCTGGGGCCTGACTGTCTAGGTTTATATCTTTCCTCTGTTTGTTCCTAGCTCTGTGATCTTTGACAAGTTATTTAACCTTTCTGTGCTTTAATTATCTCATTTGTAAAGAGCAGATAATAAGATACCTACTTGATGGGGTCCTCTTGGGGATTAAATAAATTTATATGTAAAGCTCTTAGTACACCGACCAGCGCAGAATAGCTGCTACTTAGGGGTCTGCCATCATCATGATTAGTGCACTTACAAAGCTACTGAAGTAACAAAGACACGATGAGGCAATAGCAGCATGGACTTAAGCACTTATAACAAATTGAGAAATATTAGAAAGTAAATTTGACTGGGTTTTGTTTGATATGGGGGGATGATAGTCTCTGGTTTAGGTGAATTGACAGGTGGTGATTCCATAAGCCAAGTCAGGAAAAAAAGAAGAGTGTATTTGTGGTGGGGCTGGTTTGGGTGGAGATATTCCCTCATGGCCATACATGGGTCACTATGAAAGTTTTGAGACAGACTGTGTGATGGTCCATTATTTCACTTCCAAGAAACACAGTCAACAGTACCCTTTTTGAGTCACCCTGGCCAGTTTCAACTTCCTCAGCTTATTGGTGTTGCAAGGGGTGCCATTTGTCCCTCTGCATGGATTTTATGTTTTTTGATTTTTGTGTATCTCAAAACTTTTATGATGACCCATATGATCAGATATACATCTGAAAATAAAAGTATGAATCTGGAGATGCAGATTTAGGGGAGACTGACGATTGATGGTAAATCAATGAGATCATCTAAGAAGCCTTTGTAAAGAGGTGGAGCAATGGACCAAGGCTTGACCCTTAGCACTAAAGAGATGGTAGAAAGGAAAAATCTCCAACACAGACAAAGATCCAGCAGTTAGAGATTTATGAGAACAAGGAAAGAATAGACTCATGAAAGCGCAGAGAGTAAATAATTTTAGAAGCATATCTGGTGCACAAGAGTATCGAAACCCACTAATATGGACTGAATAGTAACCATTGGTTTAGGGGTGACTCCACAGATGTCATCAGTATCCCTGATGAGAACAGGAAAGGTGATGAGGCCACAACTGGGGTGCAGTAGTTGACCATTAAAAGGGTACTGCTGAAAAAAAGAAAGTAAAAAGGATTCTAGAGCAAAATCTGGGAACAGCACCAGAGTTTAAACCAAAAAAGAGACAGGAAATAAAAGAAGTCTATCCTAACGCACAAGAAGGAAGTTCAAAGGCTGATATTTATAATTAGTCTGCCCAGGATAGCTAGTCTGTTAAGTAAATTATTAAGCCTGCCCTACTGAAAATTCTCCACAATTACAGTTCAAAGCATTTCTCTAATAAATTAACTTCACGTGAAACATAAACTACCTATGATTCAAATCTTCTAGGAGGGAAACAGACTCAATAAAATACCACTTTTGCAATAGATCAAATGTTTCCATTTCCAACATGTTGGCCAGTGAGATAGATATCTCCTGTTGCACTTGGGAACCCTTGGGGAGTTTGCTTCTGTATAATTACCGGTAGTTTAACACCTAGAAGGTGTCAATACTGGAATCTCCAAAGACATCTCAAGAATTTCTGGGTCATCTTTAAGTCCAAGGTTGTTTCTTTCTGATCAAGCTTTAGGGAGAGGGTTGTTCCCTCGGGAAATAACAGCTGACATTTATTGAGCAGTTTGTCATCATGGTAGGGGTTATCCTCTCCTCAGCCATTAATTCATTTAACCCTTACATAACATAGCCATTAGGAACAATTACTATGTTTATTGTATAGCAGGTAAAATTTCAATTCACAGAGGTGAAATAACCTGCCTAAGGATGAGAGTTGGGAAGGGAAGTGCCCAGAATTGAATTCAAATAGTCATAATCTATACTCTCTGATTTGTTCATTCATTCATTCAGTGGTTAAGAAAGCAAACATGATGAAGTCAAAGTGAGCTCAGTTTCAGTGATGCAAGATAAGTAAGTCCTGGAGATCTAGTATAGAGCATTGTGTCCACAGCTGACCATGCTCTACCGTCTACCTAAAATTTGCTAAAAGGGTACAAGCTAACTCAAGTTCTTAATTGTTCAGGAGGCTAAATACTTGTTGTGGGAATAACTCATGTCTGGTGCTTTCCTTTCTTCCTGATTTTGCCTTCTAGCCTCTGCAGAACACATTATCACCTTCACTAAAGAAGACACAGAGAATAGAACCTGTGAGCTCCAAATGAGAAAGTCAGCCTTACGTGAAATTATGGAACAGGGAAAATCCTTGCCATCGCCAAGGACACTCCAGTTTGCTTCCCAGCTTACTTGAACTGGCAGAGGGCGAGTCCATAAGCCAAGACGGCTTTCTGACAAGGTCTCACTGATTCTACAGCCCTCGGGCTGCTGAGCTGCTCAACCTTCTGACCCCTGCATTTCTCACATCACTGCTCACCAAACTCCAGCCCTGTCTTCCCACTCATTCCATTTTCCATAATCAAAATAAGGAAATAGTACATTAAATTCCATGTTCCCTGGGTTCATCTATGTTTCAGGAATTTTTTTTGTCTTAAACATTACATATAAACTCTAATAGCTGATATTGTTTGATCTCTTACCCCCTAAAGGATAGTTCCTTAGAGGAGTAACTTCTAATCCTTACCTGAAGCCTAACAGATCTTGATAGAGGTTTTAACATTTTTTCCTCCCTTAAATTTTTAGGTTAAAAATCTCTACCTCTTTTACCAAATAATAACACATCATATGCCATTTTACTAATAAAAGGTTATCTTTCATATAGGTAATAATCTCCAATTACAAGTACTGGCTCATAAAGGAAATGATAAGTCATTTTGTTTCTATAACTACAAGAATAAATAAGTTTAAAATGGGCCTCGGAGAGTCACCTTCAATAACAACAACAAAATAACTATGGTGGTGAGGATTTCAAATGCTGTGGCAGCCGGGGGGGAGCTATTTTTGAACAGACAGGTCTCTGATCGTCCCTCAAATTATACCACTGACGTTGCTTCCCACTCTGTTTGTAAGTAGGATCATCCCAGCTCAAACACATTTAATACCATTTCTTATGAGCAGATCTGAAGAATATTTGTGAAGAGAAATGTGTAAATTGGGGTATGAAAACATCCTTTCAAACGTCAGTGCCATTCAAAGATTCAGTTAAAGACACCCTCAACATGAAATCCAATTTTAGTTATGGAGCCTGTGCTTGTTTTATTTTTAACTTTTTAAACTAGAAGTTTATTTTGAAAAAAAAAATAACCAAACATTTGTGAAGAACTGACCACACCCCAGGTGCTAAAGATAAAGCAATGAGTTAAAGAGATTCAGTTTCTGCTCTACAAGGAAGATAGATGCCAAATAAATTATAAAAATACTTGTAAAAAAGTGCAGGATGCTTGGGGGGTACTGAGAGGGAAACTAAAAGCTAAACATCTTACGAGGGAAAACTTAGCTATCGTCTACTCCCAAATCTATTATAGTGGCCACAGTTCATCATTCTGCATATGAAAAACTACCATAAAGAAAAAAATGGAAGTGAAAGGGAAATTATTTGAGGGACTTTACTGATTCTTGTTTATCCGTACTTATGCTCTGAATTATTTATTAAAAATGGAATGTGGCAGGTAGTAATCTTACGTTTTGTTAATACAACAGCTTAATTCTGTTTATAATACAATCTTATAGAGATGGAAATTTATTTATGTATTTATTTATTTATTTATTTATTTTTGCATTTTTTGGCCAGGGCCGGGTTTGAACCCACCACCTCTGGTATACAGGACTGCCATCCTACTCCTTTGAGCCACAGGCACCGCCCTAGAGATGGAAATTTAAAAGACAGCATGAGCAAAATTTTACAGTGTCTTGACAGTTTTGTGAAAATCAAGTGGATGATTTTTCCCAAAAACTGTTCCTTAAGCATAAATGAAAACAGAAGGGGTTTCAGCTCTTTTTGCCTGTGTGCTGGGAAACATATCTTAGAAGGAGAGAATTAAAAGATGTTAAAAAAAAAAAACAAAAACAAAAACAAAAATGTATTTGGCAAGGCAATTAGGAATTTAAAAGTACTCCCTACTGTAACTTTCCAAAGCATCAGTGATTCACAGGTATAAACCTTCCCTTGAAAGGACATGTGTGTGGCTTGGCGCCTATAGCTCAACCGGCTAAGGTGCCAGCCACGTACACCTAAGGTGGCAGGTTCAATTCCCCAGCCCAGACCCGCCAAACAACAATGACGGCTGCAACCAAAAAATAGCTGGGCGTTGTGGCGGGCGCCTGTGGTCCCAGCTACTTGGGAGGCGGAGGCAAGAGACTCGCTTGAGCCTAGGAGTTGGAGGTTGCTGTGAGCTGTGATGCCACAGTACTTTACCCAGGGGGACAGCTTGAGGCTCTGTCTCAAAAAAAAGAAAGAAATAAGAACAAATCTGGAGGCTTCACATTACCAGACTTCAGGTTATACTCCAAGTCTATAGTGATCAAAACAGGATGGTATTGGCACAAAAAGAGAGATGTAGATCTCTGGAATAGGATAGAGAATCTAGAGATGAACCCAACCACATATTGTCATTTAATCTATGATTAGCCTAACAAAAACATGCACTAGGGAAAAGAATCCGTATTTAACAAATGGTGCTGGGAGAACTGGTTATCCACATTTAGAAGACTAAAACTGGATCCATACCTCTCACCATTGACAAAAATTGATTCTTGTTAGATAAAAGATTTAAATTTTAGACATGAAACAATAAAAATTCTAGAAGAGAGTGTGGGGAAAACTCTTGAAGATATTGGCCTGGGAAAAAACCTTATGAGGAAGACTCCCCCCTAGCAATTACAATAACACCAAATAAATCCCAGTACAGCAACACTAGGATTTGATCAAGCTAAAAAGCTTTTGCACAGCTAAAGGTACCACTAACAAAGCAAACAGCCTTTAGAATGGGAGATTTTTGCATGTTACAAATCTGACAGAGGCCTGATAACTAGAATCTACAGAGATTCTCAAATTAAGCAATTTCTCCATTAATTAAGAAAAGTGCAAACAACCCCCTCTATAAGTGGGCAAGAGATTTGAACAGAAACTTCTCAGAGGATGAGAGACGAATGGCCAACAAACACATGAAAAAAATGCTCATTGTCTTTAATCATCAGAGAAATGCAAATCAAAACCACTTTAAGATATCACATAACTCCAGCAAGATTAGCCCACACCACAAAGTCACAAAACACCAGATTCTAGTGTGGATGTAGAGAGAAGGGAAAACGTCAACACTGCTGGTGGGATTGCAAACTAATACAGCCTCCTTGGAGAGAAGAATGGAGAATCCTCAAAGATCTCAAAGTAGACTTTCCATTTGATTCTGCAATCCCAGTACTAGATATCTACCCAAAAGAACAAAAATCATTTTATCACAGAGACATTTGCACCAGAATGTTTTTTGCAGCTCAGTTCGCAATTGCCAAGTCGTGGAAGCAACCAAAGTGCCCATCAACCCATGAATGGATCAACAAATTGTGGCATTTGTATACGGTGGAATACTCTTCAGCCATTAAAAAAAGATAGAGACTACATCTTTTACATTTACCAGGATGGAGCTGAATACATTCTTCTTAGTAAAGTATTGCAAGAATGTAAAAATAAATATCCAATGTGCTCTGTGCTAATATGAAATCAATATATAAACAATTACATGCTCATAAGAACAATAAAACACAAATATAGTCTAGAATGGGGGTACAGGGAGGAGGATTGTGAGAAGGAGGGGGAGCATGAGGCGGGATCTCACCTAATGTGCACATTGTAAGGGTGTATATCATGCCCCCTGGGTGAGGGCCTCTTTTAAAATGGAACTTTACCCTGGAAGTGAGAACCATAACTTAAAATTTTGTACCTTCTTATTAATTTGAAATAAAAAATAAATTTAAGGTCAGCTGCGTTTGATGCCTGTAATCCTAGCACTCTGGGAGGCCAAGGCAGGTGCATCACTTGTGCTCACAGGTTTGAGACCAGCCTGTGCAAAAGCAAGACCCTGTCTCTACTAAAAAATAGAAGAACTGAGGCAAGAAGATCACTTGAGCCCAAGAGTTGGAGGTTGCTGTGAGCTATGACACCACAGGACTCTCTCTACTCAGGGCAACAGCTTGAGACTCTGTTTCAAAATTAAACTAAATAAACAAGTAAATAAATATAAATAAATAAAAGATAGACATTGTCAGATTGGATATCAAAGCAAGACTCAACTACATGCTGCCTACACAAAGCATGTTAAAACAGCAGATGCGCAAAGAAGCCTTTTTGGAGCTTCCCTTATCTAACTAAAGGCAGAGCCTTCTGTCAGTGAGGCTGCCATGAATCCCCCACTTTGGGGGAGCTTGGAGCCAAGATGAGAAATTGCATAGATAAACCTTATTATAAACACCGTCTTGCCTTCCATTTGTTCTCCTAAAAACCCATTTGTCTGTCCTAAAAGCCCATTTTTCCCATAGAAGCCCTTTTCCTTCTCATTCTCCCAATAAGTTGGTATATAAATCCCCGTCTCTCAAGCTGTTCAGGAACCCTCCTCTTCATCTGAATGCTCCCACATGCACATTAAACTCATCTCCTGCTAATCTGTTTATTGTCAGTTAATTTACAACCCCCAGCCACTTAAACTGAAAGAAGAAAAATTTTTCTCCTAAGGACATTTGCCTTATTCATAATATTGATGTTTGCACTGACTGGTGCAAAAGCAGTGGTGGGTTAAAGTGCTGGAACCTAAGCACAAATCAGACTGCCGCTCCAAAGTGTCCTTGGAGACATCCTGTTGTTCAACAGCAAACAAACAATGGTTTCACCTAAGAATGACAACAGTGAAGCATTAAATCTCAACTCCTCTGAGTGCATATTGATAAAATATTAAGTACACATAAGGCACTTCTGTTGCATACTTTGTTGCATATTTTGATACAGCAAATGTCTTGAATACAAGCAGTTGAGCCAAACTCGATACTCATTTTTTTCCAAGGAATATTACTTTTACTTGAAAGTAGGGCTGGCAGACAAATGATAACTATTCATATTTTAATTTAGTAGACATTTTATTGCCAGTGCTAGGATACAGGCATGGTGGCTCACACCTGTATCCCAGCACTCTGGGAGGCTGAGGCGGGTGGATTGCCTGTACTCACAGGTTCGAGACCAGCCTGAGCAAGAGCAAGACCTCATCTCTAAAAATAACTGGGTGTTGTGGTGGATGCCTGTAGTCTGAGCTACTTGGGAGGCTGAGGCAAGAGAATCACTTGAACCAAAGAGTTTGAGGTTTCTGTGAGCTATGATGCCACGTACTCTACCAAGGGTGACAAAGTGAGACTCTGTTTCAAAAAAATAAATAAAATAAAATAAATGAAGGAGCCTATCACTTCAGTATTTTTCTGAAGGAGCTCAGGATAATTCACCCCAAAATATGACTCCGTGGTATAAAGCACAGGTCCCCAACCATTTGGCATCAGGCATCAGTTTCATGGAAGATGATTTTTCCATCGATGGGGAGAATGGTTTGATACAATGAGTCTGCAATCCATTGATTTATTATGGTCTCTGTGCAGTCCAACCTCTCAGCTAATGATTTTCTGTATTTGCAGCTGCTCCCCAGCACTAGCAACACCGCCTCAGCTCCACCTCAGATCATCAGGCATTAGATTTTCAGGTGGAGTGTGCAACCCGGATGCACAATTTACATTAGGGTCTGTACTCCTGCTGCTGAGCTGACACAAGGCGGAGCTCTGGTGGTGATGAGAGTGAAGGGAGTGGCTATAAACACAGTTGAAGATGAAGCCTCACTCATTTGCCCACAGCTTACCTCCTGCTGTGCTGTCTGGTTCCCAATAGGCCCCCGTCTGGTATCAGTCTGAGGGCTGCCAAGGGAGAAGGGCCTCAGGTATAAAGAGTATTTTGAATTAACTGCATTTAGAGATCAACAGGCCCCTGGAAGGGGCTTTCCCTTTATCTGCATAATTACATGGACGCATTAAAAGAACAATCAGCCTCCAGTCCCCTCCCTGTTATCTCACTATATTGCAGGAATGAAAATCAAGAATGTCCGTGGTACCTGTGGCTCAAAGGAGTAGGGCGCTGGCCCCATATGCCAGAGGAGGCAGTTTCAAACCAAGCCCTGGCCAAAAACTGCAAAAAAAAAAAAAGAAAGAAAGAAAGAAAGAAAGAAAGAAAATCAAGAATGCAACCGGACCTGGCCCAAATTATTTTATTTATTTATTTATTTATTTTTGGAAACACAGCCTCAAGCTGTTCCCTTGGGTAGAGTGCTTGGCATCACAGCTCACAGCAACCTCCAACTCCTGGGCTTAAGCGAGTCTTTTGCCTCAGTCTCCCAAGTAGC
>CAUYTI010142059.1:0-18759 GCA_963575145.1 Galago senegalensis | reverse complement strand
CCAAACAACAATGATGGCTGCAACCAAAAAATGGCCAGGTGTTGTGGCGGGCGCCTGTGGTCCCAGCTACTTGGGAGGTGGAGGCAGGAGACTCGCTTGAGCCCAGGAGTTGGAGGTTGCTCTGGGCTGTGAGGCCATGGCACTCTACCCAGGGGGATAGCTTGAGGCTCCGTCTCAAAAAAAAAAAAAAAGGAAGTCACTGTTCTAGAAGTCACTATTCGGTCACTCTCCGCTGAATAGTTTCCCAAGGAAATGGTGAGGTAGAGCAGTCTGCAACAAAGCCCCTTTTGTGATGCTCTGTGAAGTGAGACACCACAAAAGGGCAACGCTCAAAGGGTGGTGAAAAAAGCAGGGATCAGGAGGCTGAACTGGAGTAGTGTTAAAACTGCCACAGAGGGGGCTAGACAGTCAATAGATCAGAGAGCATGTTTCCCAGCCACCAGGAAGCCCAAGAGCACCTTTTGGCTCTAGTCCAGGAGGTGTCTTGTCATCTGCATGCCCAAGAATGACCTGGAGACCTTGAACATGTCCTATGCCTGGCCCCAGGGGTTCTCATTTTGAGAGTAAGGACAGTAGCCCCAACGTATTCAGTCTCTCCTTGGCCACTGCCTCCCAGCCCTTGTTGGCCTGTGGGTTACGGGGAGAGGGGTGCACCAGCCCCTCCACCTGGACGTCTGGCATTAGCCCTAAGAGAGCCCACCATGCCTGCTGCTCAGCCAGTCGCCCCATTCCCATCACCAGCCACACCCTCAGCAGCTGCACCTGCCAGCAAAGGGCCACATCACAGATCCCAAAAAGCTGTTCTGGCTGCTTGGCAGGCAGCTCAACAGGGGTGAGTTTCCATCCTCTGGGAGTCAGGAAGAGCAGTGGACACAGATTGTGGACAAAACAGCGATAGGAAAAAACCCCGGGCTGTTCACAGAGATTCTGGAAAAGCCCCAGAATTGGTCACCACTCACTTCTGACTGTGGACACTCCAGTGCCAGCACCGGTCATTTACAGTGTTCTCGAGGAGGAGTCAGTACAGGCCCCTCAATGACCAAACAGTCCTGGACCCTGCTCACTTCCCCAAAGGGCATCCCACACTGGGCCAAGCCAAAAGGTCTCTGGTTCATCCCCCAAAAGAGCAGTTGCCTGGGGCCCTGGCAGTAGTGAGTCACATAGTCACAAGCTGACCTACATAGCTTATAGGTCCTATTTGTCCACATGTGACATAGCAATGTGGCTCTGACGCATACTCCACAGGATTGTAGATGATGCCCCTGGCTCTGAAAACTTCAGCTGGTTCAGCTCAGCGTTGAGCCGAAGCTCCTCCTCCAAGAAGCCCTCAGCCCAGCTTTGAGGGCAGACTGAGGGCTCCATTAAGGCACTACTAGTAGCTCATGGAGGGTCACCAGTAGGAAAGCCTGGGGCACAGCCATGCGTTGTCACCCGGTCCAGCTCTCCATCTTGCTTGTGCTAACTGCTTCTTGACCACAGCACTTTTTATTTTTTCCTTTTCCTTTTATGGACGAAGGGCAGGGATGGTGACTTTATTCATAGCTATATTCCAGGGCCACTGGATATACTATTGCTAAACAGTACCTATTTCACAAATTTCGACTAAAGGAATGAAAGTCTGTTCACTGAGGGTTCAGTTGTGCTAGGCTTGGGCACCTATTTAAACAGGAGTTAGACTCTGCTTTGAAGGCATTTTGAATGTACATCATGAACTCTAGCTAAAAACATGCACAGAGATAACTTAGTCACCTGATGCACAGATGAATGACACTGGGAGTTAGAAGCAAAGGCTATGGCAGTCAGGGGGTTGGCATTACAGGAGGATTTATGCAAGAGGCGGTATTTAAACTCCCAACTAACAGGCACAACGTAGGGGTACATTGTACACCTCCTGTGTGAAGGGTTCAGTTACAATAGGGGCTTTACCTAACAAACTCTGTAGCTCTTATTACACATGGCCCTGTGCCTTCTCTGGGATGCAGCTCTGCCTGAGAAATATTTGTACTTCGCCCTGGATATAAAGTACATCCTTTTATTAATTTTAACACTATATGGGCTCAGCGCCTATAGCTCAACCGGCTAAGGCGCCAGCCACGTACACCTAAGGTGGTGGGTTCGAATCCCCAGCCCAGACCCGCCAAACAACAATGACAGCTGCAACCAAAAAATAGCCAGGCGTTGTGGTGGGTGCCTGTGGTCCCAGCTACTTGGGAGGCGGAGGCAAGAGACTCGCTTGAGCCCAGGAGTTGGAGGTTGCTGTGAGCTGTAATGCCACGGCACTCTACCCAGGGGGATGGCTTTAGGATCTTTCTCAAAAAAAAAAAAAAAAAAAAGAAAAAGACAACAGCTATCCTTACAAAATCACGTCCAGCCCATAGATGGCGGAGACTTCCCTAAGGTCTGCCAGAAATGTTTATTTCTACGAGTTGCTAAAGCTGCATTCCAGCTGCTTCCTGACATAATGTGGGAGCTTCCTCTGCCAGCCTCTCTTTCTACTCAAAGGTGGTTTTTATTTTCTGCAAGGAGCTGAAGGCCATCCCAAGGAGGATTAAGTAAGATGTGTCCAAAATGTCCTTCTTGAATGCCGCCCTTATGCCAATCCTGGCCACCTTGGGGAACATGTGGTTTCCCTCTCTGCCGTTCCCTACAACAGAGAATCTTTTCTGCAGTTACTCAGAGCAGAATCTTTACAGCATACCTCATGCAAACAGGCCTTAATGCCCCTGCCCAGACAATCTTCCTTTCTAAATAGGACAAGACAGGCTAGAAATAAGCTCAGTGATTTATCAAACCCCTCCTCTGAATTAAAAAAAAAAAAAAGAAGAAGCAATCTGTCTTGTTTGTTGATTTTAAACACACTCATGAATGATCAGAGTCTGGTTTGGTACAAAAAGAGAGTGTCTTAATGATTTAGAAAAACGAGACAGGACCAGAATCTTTCTTATGGGTTGGGGTTACAATCAGTCCTCAAATGCTAAGCCTCTGAAGTTAACTGTGCGAGGCATGTGCAGACCCAAGGTAGGGAGGGGGGCGCACCTGTCCTGGGGGGGCCAGGCCATCTGCTTGTTGGGGAGTTAACCCAGGATTTTTATTAAAAGAGGGAGGGAGGGAACAGAGAATGAATCCCCTTGTCTGAATTCTGGCGACCCCAAAACACTGTGTCCCCCAGAGTTTTAGGGGCGTCTTGGGGGTACAGACTTTTCCCGTCCTTCTCCCAGGCAGCAAGAATCTCAGAGACTCAGAGCTTATTCCCACTGAAACTTCCAGGACTGCATTAGACCCAAGAAAAACTGAAACCCGAGCGCCCCCTTCCCATGCTATAAATAACCCCCTTCCAGCGGCAGGGACCCTTCTAGATCTCCAGCAGCCTCACAGGCGCCACCCCCTCCAGACCCTAAAGAAAGACCCTGCCCGGACAGTGTGCGGGGGAGTTGGGGTTCGGGGCAATCCTGCGGTCTCCCCAGCACAGACTGATCTCACCCGAGACACTGGGCACAGGCAGGTTGAACCCCAGGGGCCTCGGTACTCACCCGACATGGTCCGAGGCGCTGGGCGCAGAGTGGCCGGCGTGCGCCCGGGCGCAGCGGGTCGGGTTTCTGGGCCACGCACCTGCAGAGCTGAGGCGCCGTCTCCCGCGGACGCGTGGGGATTTCCAGGCCTGCGGGCGGCAGCACGACGTGCCTCACACCCTCAGCTGAAGCCCCCACCCACATTCCTCCGGTCCCCTACCCATCCCCCGCCGCCTGCGCCCCGGCTACCCCCACACGCCCTTCACTTCTCAGCCCTCTGCGGCAGCTTTAGCCCGCCCCAGCCCCCAACCCAAACCCTGATCGCTGCGTTCCAACCTCATTCCAGACCTTGGCATCCTCTGTCCCCACCCTGCGCTGGAGGGGCCCCAGGTCAACCCCACGACTGAGTTTGGGCGCCCCGCACATCCTGCCCAGTGGGGTGACTGGTGCCCAAGCTCCCCGTCCTCGCCGGCCGGGAGACCACACCCCGTTACCCCAGCCCCTCCTCCTACCTCCCCCGCGCCCCTCAGGCCCGCCGCCCTTAACGTTCGGCCCCCTGTGCCCTCCTAGCCCCCGCGCTCCCCGCATCTGCTCTGTGCGCTCCGGCCGCCTCAGTCCTGGGCCCGCGCCCCTCCCACAGCGCCCCGCACCACCTTCGCGCTCTCGTAATCTCGGACCCGGGCCCGTGCCCCGGCCCCAGCCCTCCGGCCCCCTGCACCCTACACACCTCCCCCGAGCTTCGGCGGCCTCTTTCCCCGGCCGCCGGCGATCTGCCACGGTCCGGAAAGGCGGCCCCGCCTGCGCCCAGTAGCTGCGGGCCCGGGTCCCCACCGCCGCGCCACAGCCCCCGCGCGCAGGCCCGGGCCGCCGGGAGCGAGGCCAAACCAGGCACCCAGGCTGCCCACGGGCCCGCGCCCCGCCCCGCGCCCGCCACGGCCCCCTCCCCGCGGAATCCAGTCAGGCGTTCGCGGTTTCCAGGTTTGGACATTTAACCTTTAATCGGCCAGCCCCAAAGTAAATGTTTGCTGTGGCTTCAGGGTCCGGCCAGCAGCGCAGCCCGGAAATCTCCGAGGGGTGGGGGGAGGGCAGGGCTGGGCGCACGGTTGCCGGGATCTCCTGGAATGCAGGGGTGGGTGGAGGTAGGAGCGACGCGTGTGTGCGTGCGGGGCTTTGTTGGCGGCTAAACGACAGCTGTGCCCAGGAGCGAACGTGAGCCTGAATGGAGCGACGCGTACGTGCGTGCGTGAGTAAGCGACAGAACGGCTGAATGCTGGTTTGCGTCAATGAGGCCCCGAATGCCTTCGCTTGGGATCGTAGGAGCTGAGCACAGGCAGAAGACGGTGCGTGTATGCGTCCATCTGTAAATGTAAGCAGGGATGGACGCCCCACTGCGTCAAAATAAAAATAAATAACTGCATGCATGGTGAACCAAGGCCCAACTCTGAGCAAGCGAGTTGAACGCGTGAAGGGGTGGCCACCTCGAACCTTCTGTGCCCATGAGCCCGCAGGCCTGGTTAGCGGCCCTCAAACCTGATCCGGTAGATAAATCGCCAAGAAGGCATGAGGGGCCCGAGGAGGCTTCTGGCATCTTGAACAGACATTTTAAGCAACAGAAGGGTGCAGCTTGGATGGAGTTCCTAGGCAGGGAACGCGTGAGCCATGGAGAGTCACAGAGGGAGAGAGGACTCAGCTTCAGCTGCTGGTGAAGCAGAGTGTAAGAAGCGGTGGGTACCAGTTATTTCAGCTCTTTTTTGCACTTTGCTTGGGCTCAAGTGCCCAATCCAAGGGCTATGGGTTAGCAGAGAGGGGGTGACATTTCTGTGGTCTGGGAGCCATACAGAAATGTCATTTGGAGGAGAGAGGTACACCAGAGAGGGTCATGCCCTGCTAAAGCATGGTACCACCGCAGCAGCTTCACCTCAGGCCCCCCCCCCCACCACCACCATTAACACCTTGAGTGAAAACTTCAGCAAAGTTAAAAAGGCAAACCATATCTTACTATTATTACAAAAGTGGTTCAGGGCCCTAAAAAGCCTTCTCTGGGTCTCAGGAACACACACTCCCCCCACCCCCCACACATGCATTCACACACAGTTCCATATCCCACACTTGAAAAACCAATGTAATTTAGGCTTGAACTATGAGAGAAGAGTTTTTTAAAATTTTTATTTAATTATAGCTGTGTACATTAATGCAGTCATGGGGTACAATGTGCTGGTTTTATATACAATTTGAAATGGTTTCATTAACGTGGTCAACATAACCTTCATGGCATTTTCTTAGTTATTGTGTTAAGACATTTATATTCTACACTTAGTAAATTTCACATGTACCCTTGTAAGATGCACCATAGGTGTGGTCCCACTAATTCTACCCATCCTCTCCCCTCCCTCTCCCCTTTCCCCTTCTTGGGCTATAATTGGGTTATAGCTTGAAAGCTATAAGTTTCATAGTAGGGCTGAGTACGTTGGATACATTTTCTTCCATTCTTGAGATACTTTGCTAAGAAGAATATGTTCCAGCTCCGTCCATGTAAACATGAAGGACGTAAAGTCTCCATCTTTGTTTAAGGCTGCATAATATTCCATGTTGTACACATACCACAATTTATTGATCCATTCATGGGTCGATGGGCAGTTGGGCTTCTTCCATGACCTAGCAATTATGAATTAGGCTGCAATAAACATCCTAGTACAAATATCTTTGCTATAATCTGATTTTTGGTCTTCTGGATATATACCTAGTAGAGGAATTGTAGGAGAGATTTTTTGTTTTTATGGCCAGAAGGAAATCCAAGAGGCTAAGCTTCATCATTCATCTGTGCCATAGGGCATGAAGGTCATGTGTCATCCAGGAGACTGGCATATTTCCAAAAAGCATGCCCTCTCCGCCCCAGCAACGCTTGGCTGGATTTTATCAGAATCCCCATTATAAGGGGGTATAAGCCCAACCCCAAAGGCATGGTGGAGAGCAGGGGCTTTGCACGTTTAAACACCATAAGGCCCAACTTTCCTTGGAGAAGATGGGGCTTGAGGGAACCAGGGAAGGACAGAAGGTGGGGGGCCCCCAGATCCCTGCTATACCTGTCAGTGGACATCAATGCCAACCACAACCATCCCTTCCTGATCAATGACTGCTGAGGGTAATCAATGCTGTCTGTGCTCAGCCAGGGCAGCCTCAGTGTCTGTGTCTCCACTTTACCAATGGGGTTGTTAATAAATGGCATCTCTGGCCTCCTTGAACTCCTCCCAGAATTTAAGACATCACTGAGATATTTGCATTCCCGTGAACTATTTGCAGGATGTGTTAAGCTCCTGGAAGGAGCACATCTTTCCTTTTCATGTTATTACAGTGTATTTGTTTCTGCGATACTTTATATTAAATGGGTTTTCATGCCTGGGTGCTTTTATATATTTGTATCCATTTATGGGGGCAACTTTGTCACAAGTCTTAACATACAGGGTGTCCATCACCAGGGTGACATACACCGTATCCATCACCAGGGTGACATACACCGTATCCATCACCAGGACGACATACACCGTATCCATCACCAGGACGACACACACCGTATCCATCACCAGGGCGACACACACCTTGCCCATCACCAGGGCGATGCACACCGTGCCCATCACCAGGGCGACGCACCCCGTGCCCATCACCACGGCGACGTACCCTGTATCCATCACCAGGAGGACATACCCCGTATCCATCCCCAGGGTGATATACACCATTTCCATCCCCAGGGTGACATACACCGTATCCATCACCAGGATGATATACACCATATCCATCACCAGGATGACATACACCATGTCCATCACCAGGGTGACATACCCCATATCCATCACCAGGGTGACATACCCTGTATCCATCACCAGGGTGACAACATGTGTCATTATGAAAGTGTTGAGATACCCCCAAATGAAGCAATGTAAATGCATCCCCATCTGTGGGATTAGATAAATGTACCTACTAGCAGGTTTCCACTGTGACAGGAGGGACATTTCAGGTTGGGTGTTCTGTGGTGGGGCTATGCTCTGGATTGCAGGGGGGGGTCAGCAACATCTATGGTCTCTACTGACCAGGTGCCAGGAGCATCCTCTCTGTGGGACAACAAAACTGTCTCCAGACATGGCCAAGAGTGCCCTGCAAAGAAGAACCATCTCTACTATTATAGATGGGTGATAGGCAGGCAGATGATAGATAGATAGATAGAATAGATAGGTAGATAGATGGATGAATAGATGGATAGATAAATACATAGATAAATGAGATGGATGGATAGATAGAAGCAATGAATGGATGGATAGATAGATGATAGGTAGATAGATAGATAGATAGATAGGATGGATAGATACATAATAGTTGATAGATGATGGAATGGATGGATGATAGAATGGATAGATAGACAGGTAATAAATGATAGGGACATGAGTTGGATGAATAGATAATAGAAAGATGGATAGATGATAGGATAGATAAATGAGATGGATGGATAGATACATAATAGCTGATAGATAGATGAGAAGAACAGATAGTTAATAGATGATAGATAAGATGGATAGATAGATGAGATGGATGTATAGATAATAGATGATAGATACAGATACGTGATAAATAGATAACAGATAGATGACAGATTAATAGATGATGGAGAGATCATAGATAGAGAAATAGATACTGAATGATGGATAAATAGATAATACATTAATAGATAGTGTATAGATAGGAATAATAAATAGAAGATGCATAGAGAAAAAATAGAAATGGCAGATGATAGGTAGATAAATGATAGATAGATAGATAGATAGATATCATACTATCTCTCATGCTAACTCAACGTATCTCGCCTCAGCCCTGCTGAGATTTGGGACTGGGAACTGTCTGTGTGGGGCTGTACTGTGCACTGTGGGGTGTTCAGTAACATCCCTGGGCCCCCACACTAGATCCCAGCATCATCCTCTTACCCAGTTGGGTACAATCAGAAATGTCTCCAGACGTTGTGCAATTTCCCCTGGGGACAAAGTCCTCCCCTGTTGAGAAACCCAGTTCTGTAGCAAGAGGGAGTCTTCTGGGTGGAAGGCAACTCAGGCCCCTGCCAAGTGGAGCCCTCTGACCTCAGAAAAGAGGTGGGAGCCTTTCCCCATCCACAGCTGCCCCTTGGGGTCTTCAACATTGGTTTCAGGGGTCTTTGCAAAGAACAATGAAAGATGAGACCCAGAGAACACAGACCAGGGCCAGCTTCCTCAGGGCAGAGTCTGTCTGTCAAGGAGCTCATTATGGCAGCGAGACAGGTGGCGGGGGGGAGCTGCTGCCTACTCCAGGCTAAGCAGACTTGTCCCCCTGCCTGGATGACACCTCTTTCTTCTTGGGCAGAACAGAATCTCTGAGCTCCTTTACACACATCCTCCCCCCAGGCATCTCACCACGGGTAAAAGTCAGGCCACACCACCTCCACCAGGGAGTCCTGGTCCTTGAGAGCTTAGGTCTTTGCTGTGAGATAATGTGTACCGTGGGGTGTACACCAATGTCCCTGGGCTCCACCCACCAGGTGCCAGTGGCACCCACTCTCCCTATATGACATCCAGAAATGTCCCCAAACATTGCCAGTGTCTCCTGGGGGGACAACATTATCCTTGGTTGCAAACCCCTGCCATGGTTAGATCGATACATAAACAAATAAAAGAGATGGATTGGGAGATGGATGGAAGGAAAGATTAGAGAGATAGATGATAGATATGATGGATATTTAGATAAAAAGAGGTAGAAATAGCTGACACATATACTCAGAGAAACACAGACAGAAAGGAAGGGCAGATGGAGATGGTAGATAGATTATATGTAGATAGATGGATACGTAGAGAAGGATACAGAGAAATAGTTGATAGATTATATGTAGACAGATGGATACATAGCAATGAACGCGTAGAAATACCCAACAAAGTCTCAGCACCTATAGCTCAGTGGCTAGAATGCCAACCACATACAGTGGAGCTGGTGGATTCAGATCCAGCCCGGTCCTGCCAAACAATGACAACTACAACCTAAAAATAGCCAGGCATCATGGCAGGCGCCTGTACTCCCAGCTAGTTGGGAGGCTGCAGCAAGAGAATTGCTTACGCCCAAGAGTTTGAGGTTGCTGTGAGCTGTGACACCAAGGCACTCTGCTGAGGGCAACATAGTGAGACTGTGTCTTAAAACAAATAAACAAAGAAAAAGAAGTAGCTGACAAATATATAAGGGCACAACAGATACGTGAAGAGAGAGGGTAGATATAGGTAGGTAGACAGATGATAGCTAGATAGATACATGGATATATGGGTAGATGATTGACAGATACATACATACGTAAATGATAAATCAATGGATAGATAGAAAATATAGATAGTTATACAGATAGATGATTGACAGATACATGCATAGATGCATAGATGGATAGATGGATAACTGATAGATACATACATACATGGATGGCTGGATGGATGGACAGATGATAGACAGACTAGATAGATAATGATAAATGGATAGATAGATAGATGAGATGGATGGATAGATGGATGCATGGATGGATGGATAGATAGATAGATAGACAGACAGACAGAAGAGATGGATAGATAGATAAATAGATGAATAGATGGGTGGATGGATGGATGGATAGACAGATAGATAGAAGAGATTGATGGATAAATAGATGAATAGATGGATGGATGGATGGATAGATAGATAGATAGATAGATAGATAGATAGATAGATAGATAGAAGATATGGATGGATGGATACATAGATGGATGGATGGGTGGGTGGATGGATGGATAGATAGATAGATAGATAGAAGAGATGGATGGATGGATGGATGGATGGATGGATGGATGGATGGATGGATAGATACTAGATACATACATACATACATGCATAGAAGGAAGAGCTGAATGGCTAGATGGATCGATGATGATGATAGGTAGGTAGATAGATAGATAGATAGATAATAGATAGACAGGTAGATAACCTCTCCTAGTAACACAGGTCTCTCAGCCTCAGCACTGCTGACATTTTGGGCTGTAGGACTCTGTGTGGGGCGTCCTATGGACCATGGGCTATTGAGCACGGCTGCACCCACCAGATACCAGGAGTACCCACCCTGCAGCATGACAATCAAAAACATCCCTGGACACCACCAACGGTCCCCCCAAAAGCGAAAACACAGGCTTGCACCTCCCCGTGAGGTTTGCAGTGCGCACCTACATTGAGAACACAAACCAGCCAGAGCTTTCCTATACTTCAGCAAGGCCATGGCAAATATTTCCATGCCATCACTGAGTGTTTAATCTATGCTAGACTTTCTCAGCCTCTGCGCTAGGGATTTGGGGGACACTGGATGACCCTCTGTTTGGGGGACCCTGCAGAGTGGGGAGCAGCACCCCTGGCCTCCACCTGCCAGATGCTGGCAGCACCCAGCCTCCTGGTTGGGACAGGAGTCTCCAAAATCAAGCCTCAGGAGGCGTTTCGCTTTCTCAGTGAGGTACGCAAGGCTAGCTCGGAACAAGCAGCTTCCACACTCGCTGGAAGACACCTTCTCCAGGCTCCTGAATCCACACTCCCAGAGTCAGCGCTCCTGTGTTCAGCAGCCCCAGAGGAGGTCCTGAGGCATGCTAGGAAGCAGCGCTTTGATTCCCAAGATTTGGGGGCATTTGGGAGGGCATTTGGAGAGCGGATTTGGTAGAGATGGAAAAGACCTGGACACCCAGGGAGAAGAAGGCTGCTGGGATTGTGAGGACGCTTACAGAGAGTATTGAGGGTGGGCGGAGGGCCGCCTCCACCTGCGTCTGCAAAAACAAGCTTCTGAGGGTGCTGCCCCATCCTATGGGCCTGTGCGATCACCCCTCACCCCTCCCCTCCCCATGCGTCATTTCTCTGTTTTCTTTTCTGAATTTGTGCTCAGAAATCAGGGTGAAGGGCACTAAGCCTCAAGGGAGGGTAGGCCCATTTTTAAACCAAGGGGAGGTATCTTGCCCTCAACAAGTAGAGGGGGTTGCTGGGCCCCTATTTCTGTTTGTCTTGGTCTCCAGGACACCACCAAGAGGTGGTTGCACTTGGAGAAAGGCTTTCTCCTCTGAGGTTTATCAGAGAGGAGATAATTGGTGAATTACAGGACTTAATTCTGTGTGTGTGTGTGAGACAAGGGCTCTGTTTCCCAGCCTAGAGTTCAGTGGCAACGTTGTATAAGGTGACCAGACGTCCTGCTTTTGCCGTGACAGTCCCAATTTTTAACAATTTGTCCTGCATCCCGCGGCCTTTTAAAAAAGTCCTGATTTTTGGAAAGAATGCACGACAAGCTAGGGAACGCCGGAGAACAGGAAGGGAATAGACGGTTTTCGGCTGCCATGTGGCTATTTTGCCAGGATATGAGTTTTATATTATTTTTGTTAATTTTATAATGTTAAGCTTTAATAATAACAAATAATTGGCGAGAACTGATTATTGAGAACTGCTTATCAAAGTTTGCGTTGTTGTCAGGCCCTGCCCCTCCTCCTGTCAATGGTGTCCCGCTTTACCAATGTTAAAATCTGGTCACCTTAACATTGTAGTTCACAGCAACCTCAGACACCTTGGTTCAAGGGTTTCTCCTACATCTGCCTCATGAGTAGCTGGAATTACAGGCACTCACCACCACACCTGGCTGACTTTTCTATATCTTTTTTTTTTTTTTTGAAGGGGGATCTTGCTCTTGCTCAGGGTGGACTCCAACTCCTGGCCCCAAGGCATCCTCCCAGCTGGGCCTCCCAATCCCTCCCAGAGTTTGACTATCCACTTGTTGGTTTCTGGAATCTGGTTGCTGTGAGCAATATTTTGTCTGCTGTGGGCGGGCCTTCCAGGCTATCAGGAAAGCTCCTGCTGCTTATTCAGCACTGCCATACAGTTGGGAACCATCGTCCCATGGACTCACGTTCTGTTCCTGTCCAGAAGCCCTTTCAGTTTCTTCAGCCACTATCTTTATACTTGTCCCTTTGAATTCACTGAGGTTTAAATGGCTACAGTTTCATCCCTTGATCAATGAACTTGGTGCAAGTAGGACCTTATGTTATATTTAGAGTTTGCTGGGGAAAGCAACAGGCCAGCATGGTCTTTCCACATGCCACACATGCTCCCCAGCTGTTCACAGACAAGGAGTGACATTTGTCAGATACCAGCTTGGCAGGCAGAGGAATAGGATTGCAAAGGAGGGAGGCACAGCAGGGATGCAAAAATAGGACAGGGGCTGGCTGGAACCCAGGGGACGCATCATCGCACTTATACTTAGATCTGCAGGGGGCTAAATGCATTAGGGGAAACAGGAGGCTCAGAGAGAAGGTGAGGCTCAGGAGAAAGGGAGGCTCAAGCGGAAGGGGAGCTTGGGGGAAAAGGGAGGCTGGAGGAAAAAGAGACTCAGAGGGGAGAGGAAGTTCAGGGTAAAGGGAGGCTCAGGAGAAAAGGAGGCTTGGGGGAAAGGGAGACTCTAGAGAAAAGGAGGCTCAGGGTAAGGGAACCTTGGGGAAAAGGGAGGCTTAAGGGGAAAAGGAGGCTCAGGAGAAAAGGAGGCTTAGGGGAAAGGGAGGCTCAGAATAAAAGGAGGCTTGGGGGAAAGGGAGGCTGAGAAGAAAAGGAGGCTGGGGGAAAGGGAGGTTCAGGGGAAAAGGAGGCTCAGGGTAAGGGAGGCTCGGGAGAAAAGGAGGCTCAGGGGAAAGTGAGACTTGACAGAAAAAGAGGCTCAGGGAGAAAGGGATGCTGGGAATAAAAGGGGGCTTGGGGGAAAGGTAGGCTCAGGGGAAAAGGGAAGCTGAGAAGAAAAGGAGGCTGGGGAAAGGGAGGGTCAGGGGGAAAGGGAGGCTCAGGAGAAAAGGAGACTCAGGGGAAAGGGAAGTTTGGGGGAAAGGGACACTCAGAAGAAAGGGAGGCTCAGGGGGAAAAATAGTCTTGGGGAAAAGGAGACTGGGGAGAAGGAGATTCAGTGGGAGAAAGGAGGTTCAAGGGCAAGGTTAGGCTCATGGGGAAAGGAGGCTCCCAGGGAAGGTGAGGCTCAGGGAGAAGGGAGGTTCAGGGGAAGGAAAGCTCAGTGAGAAGCTGAGACTCGGGGGGGAAGGGAGGCTCAGGGGGACGTGAAGTTCAGCAGAAAGAGAAGCTCATTAAGAAAGGACTTCTCTCATCAAACTGACATGAAGGTTATCTTGACCAGTTTGATGAGAGTATTTCAAAGTGTATGAAAACAGCACACTGTACCCCATGATTGCATTAATGTACACAGTTATACAATAAGAAATAAAAAAAAAAAAAGAAAGGACGTCTCAGGGGCAAGGTGACAGTCAGGGGGAAGGAGAGTCTCAGGGGGGAGGTGAGGCTTGGGGAGGTGGTGTGACTTAGGTGGAGGTCACCCAAAGCTACCCCAAAGCTTCAGTGCAACAAAGGACAATTGCCTGTGGGGGAACCTGTGTCTCTGGGGCGGATGGGACAAGCCAGCTCCATTCTCTTAGGTATCTTGGCTTCAGGTTCAAAGAGGACGGCTGGCCCTGGACCCCTGCCTCTCTCCCTCCCCTCCTCTCCACTCCCCTTTCCACGGGAGCTCATAAATGTCTCTTCAACCACCAGAAGCTCTTCCTACCGCTCCTGTGCTGAGTGTGTAACTGGGCTGAGACCCGGGTGCTGAGTGCCTTTATATTTCTAAAGAGAGCATGGAGGGCATTGAAGACGATTACCAAGATAAATTTGCATGTCTTTTAGGAAAACATGGCAGCTAGTGGTGACACTTTTCTGAGTGCACAGTTGAGAGATCCCCATTGGGGTACACGGAGCTATCCGATAACTGATGGTTACACAGTTTTTGCTGTGATAAAAAATGCAAAACTGGGTTCGGCGCCTATAGCACAGTGGTCATGGAGTCAGCCACATAGGCTGGCAGGTTTGAACCTGGCCTGGGCCAGCTAAAACAACAATGACGACTGCAACAAGAAAACAGACAGGCATTGTGACAGGTGCCTGTAGTCCCAGCTACTTCGGAGGCAGAGGCAGGAGAATCACGTAAACCCAAGAGTTTGAGGTTGCTTTGAGCTGTGATGCCACAGCACTCTACTGAAGGTGACATAGTGAGTCTCTGTTTAGAAAAAAAAAATTTTTAAAGGTTGTAATGCTCAGCATATACCAATAACAAAAGTTCAGTACAAGTCAGGTTGAGCACCTCCTATAATTGTAGAAGGCAAACAAGACTTGAGTATTACAACTTTAACACAGCTTTTTCCTTTCATAAAATGTGTATACACCCTATGACACTCTGTGTGTGTGTGTATGCATATATATATATGTGGGTTTTTTGGTTTTGGTTTTGGTTTTTGAGACAGAATCTCGCTCTGTCACTCTGGGTAAAGTGCTATGGTTTCATAGCTCACAGCAACCTCAAAATCTTGAGGCCAAGTGATCCTCCTGCCTCAGCCTCCCAAGTACCTGGAACTACAGGTGCCCACCACAATGCTTGGCTATTTTAGTAGAGACAGGGTCTCACTCCTGCTCAGGCTGGTCTTGAACCCCTGACCTCAGTCAATCCACCTGCCTCAGCCTCCCGGAGTGCTGAGATTATAGGTATGAGCCATCACACCCAGTCTACTCTGTATATATTTTCAAACAAGAGCTACGCACACAGAGAGAGACACACACACACATATACACATGTGCTGTCTATATTTTATTCTTTATATGAAAAACTTCATGATGGCAGCTTAGAAATCATTAGAATCTCAAGATAACATAAGAGGCCTTGTTAGCAAAGGTGAGGAACTATCACCATTTGGACTTTACCCCCTAATAATTCTTTTCTGTACAGCCTGAAGGTCTCATTTGCATGGGAGAGGAAGCAGATGAAATAAAATGCATGGCCATTACTGCCACACAAGCCTTCTGAACAGAAGAAAAAAATACAGTAATGATAATCCCAGCTCTTTTATGAGTCCTCAAGGGCAAAACGCAAGACATGAGTCTAGTGACATTTGTGCAATCAGTTGGCAATTGTCATCTGGACCCAAGTGTCACTTATCCTTACAACTGTTCACTTTATTCATCTGTTGGAAACTGGTCAATTCTATGATTTGAACCAACAAGGCCAAAGAGAGAGAAAAGTTGCCTCTTTTGCACAGTAAAAGATGGACTTTAAATCTGTCAGACGGCATTAAAAATCTGCCCTTGTTCAGAACGGTAAATTTCCAAAGAGCCAAGCTGTCCACATGTGCTGCTTTTAGCTTCATAGCAGAAAATAAAGTGACAATCTAGCCTTTGCTATTCCTCCCCAAGCAGGGCGGCTTTCTAAAACTAGCGTCTTAGGACAAGTTGATGAGCAGAAAGAACTGATGAATTTTTTTGAAAATGACATGCAAGCCGCCCAATGTCCCAAGGTTGGTCATTAACTTGCACTGGCTTGCTTAAGTGACATTTCCGACCGTCTGAACGAGCTTAATTGGAAGGAAAAAAAGAAATCCAGGGACCGTGTGAAAGGAGATTAAGGTTGATGGGTTCAGAGCGGGAGTTCGAGTTTCATGAAAAGAATTACGTGGTTCGCTGCTGATGACCTTAGAGTTTGAATTCTAGGGAAATGCTTAGACGAGTGGGGTCCATCTGTACATGCATGACAGAAGGTTGAAATACATGAGGTGTGAAACCCGTTAGCCATCTCA
This sequence comes from Galago senegalensis, assembly GCA_963575145.1. Lineage (NCBI taxonomy): Eukaryota > Metazoa > Chordata > Mammalia > Primates > Galagidae > Galago > Galago senegalensis. The sequence continues at coordinate 2,558 of CAUYTI010142059.1, read as the reverse complement.
CAAGACTTTTCAACATGCCACCTGTCGATGGCTTGGGCAGAAAGGCTTTAAAAATTGAAGAATGGGCTGGGTGCCTGTAGCACAGTGGTTTCGGCCCCAGCCACATACTACACCAAGTGTGACAGTTTCAAACCCAGCCCAGGCCAGCTAAACAACAATGACAACTGCAAAAACAACAATAAAATAGCCGGGGCGTTGTGGCAGGCACCTGTAGTTCCAGGTACTTGGGAGGCTGAGGGAAGAGAATTGCTTAAGCCCAAGAGTTGGAGGTTGCTGTGAGCTGTGACACCACAGCCACTCTATCCAGGGTGACATAGTGAGACTTTGTCTTAAATAAATAAATAAATAAAAGATTGAACAATGATTGCCTCACTTCAGGTAATAGTCAAAGATATTAGGAGGGAAAGTCCCATATTCCGGATTGCATAAAACTGCTTTTGCAGAAGCCAAGCAATGCAGAGAAACATTGAGTCCATTTAACAAAAACAAAAACCAAAAAAAAAGATGAGAAAAGGCTTGCCAAAGACACAGATGGGGCTTCTGTTCTTGGAGAAGATGATCTAGAGGGTGAAACCTTGGGGTTCAAGACCAAGGCGTCTCAAGTCGGAGACCTCCGAGGACATAAATCACAAGGCTTGAAGAAACCGATTTATGTGTTGAGGTAAATGAGTCCTTCAGGTCTTTCTGGAAGGAAACGCAAGTAACTGAACACTCAAGAGGATAAAATAACAGATGTACACACAGATGACGTGAACACTCTCCAAAATGAACAAGCTTTCATGCAGTCAGGAAGAAAGCAAACAATCCCTGCAACTTACAAGTTGAATTCCAAAGTGCTGGCAAGAACGTAAACACGTGAGTAAATCCAATCCCCCCTCCAACATAAAAGTGGTCACCCAATATTAACTTTAAAGTGAATTTATGCCCAGGGGTGTGGGAGGGATGAGAGGCTCTTTCCAAACAAAGCAGAAGAAAACAAAAAAATCTTCCATGCACGTGGGGAACCTGATGCCTACTGAAATTCAAGCCAGAATTCTTCTGGGAAAAATTAGGGAACACTCTTGAGTTTTTGCAATGATCTTGAGAGGACCAAGCTCATGGTTTCTGGAGGGTGTTGATGAGACAACTTAAGGGGACTTAGATAACCTACAAAAATGTCTGTGTCAGAAGAAAAAAATTGAGGAAGAATTTCAATCAAAAATTTGAAAAAAGGCACCTTTATGTGCCTAATGATGAAATCAAGGGGCAGGAGGGTGCAGAAGCTTTCTGAGGGCTCCCAGAAATTCTGTGCATACCCTGATCCCTCCTCCCTCAAAATTTAAAATTTAAAATTTAAATTTAAAATCCATCATACTAACTGGGTCTGGATAGAGCATTTGCTCCCTGAAAGCAAGACAGAGGTCACCCTGGTTCTTCTCATACTAGATGATTTTTCTGCCCAATAATTAAAAGGTCATGCAGCGTCATAAATGGAGCTGGCTCCCCATTGGCCAGAGCTCAGCCACATGACTTCACCTGCTGCAAGGGAGGCTGGGAGTTGTAGTTCAGCTGGGAACCACACGGACCAGGTATAGCAGTACTGAAGCTACTAAGACAGAATGAAGGTGCTTTGGACAGACAACCTGCATTCTCCACGCTTTTCATCAACTTCTGCTGTTTGGATTTCACAGTCTCAACTTCTGAGTCTAGTCTGAGAAATGCCATGTGTTTTTCAGTGAACTTGATTTTATGCACATTAAGAGAAATGCTTATTTTATTTTATTTTTTTCCCCCAGCCCTGATGGAGCCCTTACGTATCACCAAGCACTACTTGGAATGCTTCTTACATGTTAACGCATATATCCTTGACACAGTCCAGAGAATCCAAGAGGCAGATTCTCTTATGATAGCCATCTTTTCCCCCCCAAATGACATAATCATGGCCCAGAGGGCATGTGTAAAATATCTGAGGTTGTACAGCTTAAAATAGAGAATCCAGTATGTCAACCCAGGAATTGGGTATTACAGTCCAGATTATAATTATGACTAATCTTGCATACTACCTCTAAGGGAAAGCTAAACAAATTTCCCCACTACTTCTTTCAAATTAGGAAAAACATGTACCTAGCATGTATTAATGTGTATATTAATATTAGTTTCCTGGGGTCTCTGTGGTAAAGTGCCACAAACTCAGTTGGCTAAACAACAGAAATCTATTTATTATTTCACAGTTCTGGGCACTGCAAGTCCAAAACCTAACATGTGACATGCTTCCTCCGATGGTTTGAGGAAGGGTTTGTGTAAATCGGGCGTCCTCAAACTACAGCCCCCAGGCCACATGTAGCCCACTCAGGACATTTATCTAGCCCACTGCGTGTTTTTGCTGCAGCTGCCTGTCCTGCTTAGCCACTGCCTGTCATTTTATTTTTATTTATTTATTTTTAATTAAATCATAGCAGTGTACATTAATACTATCATGGGGTACAGTGTACTGTTTCTGTATACAATTTGAAATACTTTCATCCAACTGGTTAACATAGCCTTCATGTCTTTTTCTTAATTATGATGTTAAGACTTTT
>CAUYTI010142055.1:0-12144 GCA_963575145.1 Galago senegalensis | reverse complement strand
GTGGTCCCAGCTACTTGGGAGGCGGAGGCAAGAGACTTGCTTGAGCCCAGGAGTTGGAGGTTGCTGTGAGCTGTAATGCCATGGCACTCTACCCAGGGGGACAGCTTGAGGCTCTGTCTCAAAAAAAAAAAAAAAAAATTTGATAAAAATTATCTAATCCAACTTTGTCAACAGACAAATGGAGAAGTGAAGGCTCTGGAAAGCTGGGCTAAGCATGGAGACAGGGATTTTTAAATACTTCCCTATAAGGCTAAAACATTGCAACCAAGGGAAACAGTGAAGAACCCAAGCAGAAAACCATGGGGAGTCTAACATGAATTAATTAGTAAATATGTTTGTTGTTTATTTAAGGAAAACACTCCAGACCTTACTATGGAATATAATTCTGGGGCATTGAAGATTGTGGTTTCAACCTGTTTTGCACCATTAGGAGAAACCAGTGGCATCAACAGTCAACAAGTTAACAGAAGAATGGCCTCAGTGTTGTGAAATCTACATAAAAATGACAGTGGTTCTTCCTTAAAAGGGCTCATTGTTTTTGAAATTCTCTAATGAATTTCTGCCTGTTAGTCATGACTTCAAGATTAAGAATATTTAATAAATGTTTTCTTTAGAAACTTAATGGAAGATGGCTATAAAGACAAAATTATCAATATGTTTTCAAACTCCAGAGGAAGTGGAAATTAATTTTTTAAATGAATTCAAATAAATACCAGAATAATATATAAGGAGCACAAGGCTAGGATCACACAACCTAGATCTTTAGTCTGATTCTTCTATTAATTTGTTTGACTTTGAAAACCCCATTTAATTCTGTCCTTCAGTTCTTTCATTTGTGAAACAGGAATTATCAGTGTTAGTTTCCAGTTTGAGTTCACGGTAAAATAAATGCACTGTATTGAAACACTAAATAGTACACTCTGCCACAGATCCTTTCTAAGCTCTATTATTAGTAAGGAGATATTTATCATAGAAAAAAAAAACAACTTCTGTCTTAAAAATGCCAAATATAGCTAAGACCTTACTATAGACTTATATTCTTTGAATGACTTTGATATAGGAATTTCAGGACACAATAAAAAGGGGCAAAAAAAAAGTACAGTCACAGATTCTGTTTGCTTTATGTTTGTTCCCTAATAACTACAATGTAATAAATGCTCAGGCATTTCCTACATAGCATTAGCCCCTCTGCCCGAAGGGAGGGATCTATCTCATCCATCAGTGGAGGCTTTTCTTCTGATATTTAGGTTTGGCCAACAGGGAAGAACTAAGTCTGTTTGTTTTCCCAAAGAAAGAGACATGCTTCCCTCCTCTTTTCTCCTGCCTCCCAGGACAGGATTTCTTGGCGAAAGGGGACATCCAGTCCTAACTCTCAAAGTTTGCATAGAATATCTAGGAGTAAGTTTCAAAGGCAAATGGCACCATCTTCAAACAAAAAAGTCTTAAGTATAAGACACAGGAAGTTTTACCTTCTTTTTCTTCCCTCAGTGTCCTCTGTTTTTGTGGACAAATTTTATAAGTGATGAAGCCCAGGAAACAATCTAGATTATACTCACTTTCTACTATTGGCACCTGTTTCCAATGAAAAAGGTAATGATACTATGATACCCTGGTGTGTCAAGTATATTTTAGGAGATTTACCAGACTCTCACACAGAGAAACATAGATGGGGACTTGCTATCTAACAACTGTTCATTAAGAGATAGGAGTCAGGGGATTGGAGTATATATCTGTATTATGTACACTGGGAGGTAGAAATCAGATGTAGATCCACTCTACCTAGTGTGAAAGCTTTTCATTCTGATAAAACTAGGAAAATGTCTAACACGTCCAAGGGACTCAGCAATAAAATAGCAGATGAGATTCTGGATGGATGAGAAGGGGTGTTGGTTGAAATTATAGTTTTAATGACCCCTTACTTTCTGATGGCTGCTGAATTAGTTGAAAGCTTTTTGTGAAAGAAATGGACTAATTATGGCAGGAAATTCAATAAAGATTTAAGAGATTGGTGTGCCCTGACTGTTGGCAAAGTGAGTTTTGTTTTTTTAAAAAAGAGAGAACTGTACTAGCTTCTGTATAAGCCACTCTCACAGATTATGTTTTTGGGTTAATAACACTGAAGAAGAGAAATAGAAATCGTTGTAGAAAAAGGATTTGACAATTTTAGGATACTTGAGGGCATTTTAGGTTTTACGAATTTTTGTCAAAAAGAAAGACATGAAAGGAGTGCTGGGTAGGTTTGTAAGTTAAAACCTGTTTACGAGGTTGTCATTAGGTAGGATCTGAAAGCCCTGTCAGAGAGGAAATGGAGGAAGAATATAGCTAAATTTTTCCATAAAAAAATATAAGGGCAGCGAGATGATAGCCACATTCAAATGTTGGAGAGCTTCATTTGAGAAAAAGAGAAATCTTCACTGAAAGATGCTTGAACTTGTATGTATGAACCAGGTAATGGGCTGTAGGCATTATCTGATTTATGTCTTCACTCTCACCATATACATTGGGGAAAGTGTTCTGTTTTTATAGGTCAAAATACAAGATTCAGAGTAAATTATGAAAGACTTTAAGTAAATAGCTACTGTGAAATCATGGTTTGAATTTTCACTTTCTATGTTTGAAGGCCCCTAAGGCTGGTTACAAAATTAGCAACCCTTTGTCTCTCTTTAGAATAATATTAAATTTCCAAACTATAACTTCCAAATGATAACAAGATCATTGTGAACCATTCTTAGAGAGATATTACCCAGGTTGCAATAAATAGAGCATACAATGCTTGAAAGTTTGGAAAAGTTATCTCTGTTCAAACTTGATCCCACCTTGCTTTTGTCATCTTTATCTTAAACTGTTTACTATTTCTTAAACTTCCATAACCTTAAAAAAAAAATTGCATCACCATACAGACATACATATATTTTTTTCTAAGAGTTTTTTTTTTATTTTCTTCCCGTTATTTCTATCTTGAATCAGATCAAAGATATTTGTATACATTCAGAAAATATCAGACATATAAAAGCAGAAAGGTCACATTCTTTCTTTCTCCTTCTCTCTCTTTTTTCCTCTCTCTTTCTCCCTCCCTCCTACACTTACAAAAAGCACTTTAACTAGACAGGAAAATCCAATAAAATATTTCTGCTTTACTAACATATTTAAGCTTTTAGCATTTCCTGAAGAGAGATAGGCTGACCTTTGTAATAAACAAATGGCATCTATTTCACAAATGCATGATCCATATTAAAACTGTGCAAAAGTTTGACTCCACAGCTCCATCCCTAGAAATCCATTCTAAGCAAGTAATACTAAATGCAAAGTAACCAATCCCATGAAAATGAAATGTTAATTCATTTGTAACACGTTTTTTGAAATATCAGGTATCAGTCAAAATCTTCGTAATGATTTTATAATAAAATTTTTAAAACTACACATATGAAATGGATTCACCTAATTAATTGGGATAATATTTAGCCAATTAACTGGGATAATACTGGGATAATACAAATATTATCCCAATTTCAGTGATTTCAGTCGCTGAAAGCATGCCCAGAACTAGATAGAAATTATCTATAATTTCTAAATTAATAAATATGATCAATAGTCAAGACTTTAAATCATGGGATAATGCCAGAGATTTCTGCTAATGCCTGAGATTTCCACTCTTCTTCATGGTGTTATGTACTTTTAGAAGCATTTACCTATTACTTTTATAATTAATCAATCCCCCATTAATTTTGAAAATTAATTAACCAATTTTTGAAATATTTAATTGAAATATTTAATGCATGTAAGAGTACGAAATCTAAGAAGAACAAAAAAATCTGCCGTGAAAATCAAGACTCTTCATCTTGCCTTAAAAATCTTTTCCAGTTTCCCAGAAGAGGCAATCAAATCACTGTTGCCTGTTTTGAGTGACTTGTTCCTGAGATAATCTGTGTAAGTACATAACTTATCCAACCCTTCTTTTACTGATCCATAGCCAGATCACTCTGATTCACTGGTGTTGAAACACAGCCACAAACAGTATTTTCAAATTAAGTAATTTAGAAGCATAAGTCTGGGTACCAACGGTTTTGTATTAATATTAATACTGACTGTTTTGTATTAATACTGTTGTGTATTAATAATTTCTAGTGCTTTCCTTCAATCAGTGATTTATTTTTGTAAATTATTTGAGTTTATCTTTATTGATTGCACCAGGAGTAGAACTGGGGACTTGCTGTCTTTGTTGGAGTTCAGTTTTTTTCTTCACTCCCTGCTGCCTTAAAGGTGATTGACTTTGTATTGCTCTGAAAGGCACAACTCAAACCAAAGAGCTGAAATCAAAGGGAAGTATATTTCAGATCACCACAAAGCAATGGTGTCGTAACTGAGTCCTTCACCCAGGAAGTGTCCCACATACCCGCACATTGTACCTGTTAGGTAAAGGGGACACTGTATACTTTCTGGATAAAAGGCACACTTTTATCTTTGACTTAATGTGTACAAAAGGAAACTATGTAACTAAAACTTATGTGCTCCCATAATATTTTAAAATTTAAAAAAATGAAGATGAAAAACAACAAAAAAGATGTAGTGTCTTATAAGAGCAATAAAGACCATAGCAGGCTCTATTTCCATAATTATTCACCATTTTTAGCAACCTCTTTCCCAAGATACATTATGAGCCAGTAAGTTCTTTAGCATTGGAAATATCCCCAGAAAGCCTGGAATGACCCCTCGATTATGTTGAGGACAAAATTATGAATGTTTGAAAGGAGTAGAATTAGGATACTTTTTAAGGACTCTTTTCATTCCAAAGTTTCCTTTTCCCTATGTTAGGAATTTGGAGTTAAGAACTGAGTTAACATCCTTATGAACTTATGGAGAAGAGTGGGAAAAGTCACTTAGCTGTTAGCTTTCCACACTATAAAAATACTGAACAGACTAGTTATGTCAGAAGGATACTGTACGGATTAATTAGCTAATGTCTGCACCGTGGTAAAGATTGTACAACACAAGGTCTACCTAATAAAAGGCTTCACGAAAGGGCCAAATGGTACTTACCCAGCACTTTGTAACAGTAAAATGGGGAGCAAAGTGTGAAATGGCCCAAGAGAATTTAAAAAAATAATAGAAAGAGTGCATAGCACACAAATGCAAATGCTTAAACACATGCCAACACATACACACAACAACTACTTAATTAACCTGCAGAGACCTCCGCCACCCAGCGGTCTTGGAGCAGATAGATTAGACAAGACTTTTAAAAAGAATTGTGGTTCATAATGAGAAAAGTGTCTGCAGTTAACCAGAGTATCCTGGTTGAGGCTTTTCAAATGACCTTCTAAGTTTGCACTTTTTAGAATAAACTTTGTTTTCTTAGAACAGCTTTAGATTTATAGAAACATTGCAAAGATAGTTCACAGAATTCCCATATGCCTCCCAGCCAGTTTCTCCCTTCGTACTAACACTTTTATTTTAGTATGGCATATCCACTATAATTAACATGCCATTATTTATAAACTATTATGAAATTCTGTTTATCATGCATTCAGATTTCTTTAGTTTTTGCTTAATGTCCTTCTTCTGCTTCATGCTCCCTTATTCTCTATTACACTTTGTCCTCATAGCTCCTTAGGTCCTCCTCTTGGCTGACACAGCTTATCTAAAGGTTTTCTTTTTTGATGACTAGTATTAAACTGAAGTATGTCTGCTGCTAAATTCACACTTTGGAGCCCTAACCCTTAATGAGATGGTATTTGGAGATGGGCCTTTGGGAACTGGTTTGATTTAGATGAGGTCACGAGGGGGGTGCCCTCATGACCGGATCGGTGTCTTTGTAAGAGCCCCCAGAGAGCTTGCTCTCCCTGTCCACCCCGAGGGCATGGCATGAAGGCAGCCATCAGCAAGCCAGAAAGAGAGGCCACCTCAGCCCTCATCTCCAGCTTCAGCCTCCAGAACTAAGAGAATGCAAACTTTTATTGTTTTCTTTTTTTTTTTTAAGGCTCTCAACTTATTTTATTATGGTAGCCCAGCTGAGATAGTGACCAAGACAGTCTTGATGAGAACTTACCAGTTGTTTTGTAGAATGTCTCTCCAGTGGGATTTCTTTGATCTTTTTCTCATGATTAGACTGGGGTTATGAGTTTGTGGGAGGCCGACATCAGAAGTAAAGCACCATTTTTATTATATTGGATCTAAGGTACGTACTATTAGTAAGACTTACCCTGGTTGACATTGACCTTGATCGAGTGGCTGAGGTAGTTTTTCGGATTACTCCAGTGTAAAGTTAGAATTTTCCCCCTTCCCATACAGTACTGTTTAGAAGGAGGTCATTATGTATAGTCATACTTAAAGAATAAGGAGTTATGATGGTGAATTCCCGAATAAATTATTTGGAATTCTTCTGCATGAAAGATATGTCTCCTTTGTCATGGTAAATTATTTACTCACTTACTTATTTGTGTCACTATTGTTTCTTGAATATTCATTTTACATTTAGGGTTGTAGTTCAGCATGATTTTATTTATTTTGTTATTAAAAGTTTTCAAGCTTTAACCAGTGGGAGCCCTTTGAGCTGTCTTCTGTATTCCCATTTGAAATACCCACGTCTTGCTTTTTCTTTCCCTCCAGTTCTTATTTACTTCTTGCCACCTTGCAGTGCTCCAGGCTCATCTTATAAATATCCTGCATCAATTCTAAGAGCCCCGTTTGTTTGTTTTCATTTTTCATTTAGTTTTATTTATTTTTTTCAAGTTTTTCTAAATTTTATTTTTATTGATACACAATAACTGTGCAATTTTTAGGGTACATGAGATAATTTAACACAAATTAGCATAATGGACATATCAGTTATCTTAAACATTGGTCATTTTTTATGCTAATATAATTTGTATTATTCTCACTGTGTGATGAAATACACAATACATTTTTAAGTAGTGAATGATATTAAGGAACAAGATCAAGAGGGAAAATGATACAGGCTTGGTCTTTTGAGAAAATTTTGTTTCATTTTGTTAGTTTTTCCTGGAGTTATTCATGGAACCTTTCTGCTGCGGATAACAAAACCACCTAGTTCTCAAGTTAGGCAAGATGGCATATTGGATGAGTTTTGGTAAGCTATGAAGTGCGTGGATGTGCACGGGCTGTCTTCTGGGTATCCGTATTATAGGTCACACACTGAATTCAGACCACTATTAGTATCTTCACAGGTACTAATGTGCAAAGACCCAGGACATCAGGAAAAATGCATGCATACACACACACACACACACACATGCACCTGAGTTTCTTTTCAGTCATTTTTACCTAGTAATATTGGTGTTTTCAAAATTGATAATAATAATAGGAAAAAAAATACTGTGCTCTTTCAAAGGAATCTGATTCTGACCAGCTCTCCTTCTGTCTTACATTTATTTATCCAAATATGTATGTCTTCGTAAGTAATTTCTGCTAGAGTTTGAGGGTTTTTTTTTGCTTGATTTTGCATTATTTCCTTCACTGAAAGAGACATAACATTATTAGTTCTAATAATTTACTTTTGAATAGTGTAAAAATGTGGTTCTGAAAATATGTATTAATAGTGGATTCAAATAGACAAATACATTGGTGACTTTTTCGTGCAAAATGAAAGTTAAAATACTAAAACATTGGAAATTATGACTATTGAGGTTTCATAGGTCAAGCTTTCTGTTTCATAAAGAAAAATGACTAAAATCTCTAAGTCTGAGAAAAACTGAAGCACAACCGATGTTCAGGTGGAATTTATAGACAGTACACTTCTTGGCAAGCCTTGAAAAAGGAGGTCATATTCACCTGACAAGATTGTACTGCTCAGTTGGGTCTGAGTTTTAAAAGGAAGTTTTATTTTCAAAGGTTCAGGAGAGAAGGTTTGTTTTCTTCATCTCTGTCATCCTAGTACGTGGTCTCATACATCGTTCTGGTATTGCTTTTCCATATACAAATAAAAACTTCCCTTTATACCAGGAATGAGATTCATCCTTGGGCTCCTACACTGACCTCTGACCCCTATCTGTTCTTCCTTCCCTGTCTCTAGTCCCTTCCTCTTGTTCTGTATAAGCCACACTGTCCTTTCTGCTTCTCAGAGGAGGAGTGATTACTCCTCACTTAGATCCTTTTCCTACTCCCTTCCTTCCCTGTGGTATTTTCTGGACTCATTTCCCCAGCCCCAGGCCTGATTTCTTATCTTTTCAGATCTTATTTCTTTTTTATTTTTTTTCTTTATTGCCAAGACTCCACCAGCCTCCTTCCTTCCATCTGACTGCTCTTCCTTTCCACCACCCCTCCCCCTTCTTCCTCTCTCTAAAGTCTCCGTTTTTTTAATAGCTGAATAGTATCCCATGGTATACATATACCACAGCTTGTTAATCCATTCCTGGGTTGGTGGGCATATAGGCTATTTCCACATTTTGATGTAAATTGAGCTGCAATGAATAGTCCTATTACAAGTGTCCTTATGATAAAATACTTTTTTTTCCTTCTGAGTAGATGCCTAGTAAAGAGATTGCAGGATCAAATGGGAGGTCTAGCTTGAGTTCTTTAAGGGTTCTTCATACTTCCTTCCAAAAAGGTTGTATTAGTTTGCAGTCCCACCAGCAGTGTGAAAGTGTTCCCTTCTCTCCACATCCAGGCCAGCATCTACAGTTTTGAGATTTTGTAATGTGGGCCATTCTCACTGGGGTTAGATAGTTTCTCAAGTTGGTGTGATTTTGATTTGTGTTTCTCTAATAATTAGGGATGATGAGCATTTTTTCATATGTTTGTTAGCCATTCATCTGTCTTCTTTAGAGAAGGTTCTATTCATGTCTCTTGCCCATTGATATATGGGATTGTTAGCTTTTCTCATGTGGTTAACTTAATTTGAGTTCTCTATAGATTCAGTTATCAAGCTTTTGTCTGATTCAAAATATGTAAATATCATTTCCTATTGTGTAGGTTGTCTATTTGCTTTGGTTGTTGTCTCCTTAGCTGTACAGAAGCTTTTCAGTTTAACTAAGTCCCATTTGTTTATTTTTGTTGTTTTTGCAATTGCCACGGCAGTCTTCTTCATAAAGTCTTTCCTCAGGCTGGTATCTTCCAGTGTTTTTCCTATGCTTTCTTTGAGGATTTTTCTTGTTTCATGCCTTAAATTTAAGTCTTTTATCCATGTTGAATCAATTTTTGTGAGCGGAGAAAGTTGTGGGTCTAGTTTCAGTCTTTTACATGTGGATATCCAGTTCTCCCAGCACCATTTACTGAATAGGGAGTCTTTCCCCCAAGGTATGTTCTTGTTTGGTTTATCGAAGATTAGGTGTCTGTAAGATGTTAGTTTCATTTCCTGGTTTTCTTTCAATTCCAAAGGTTCATGTCTCTATTTTTATGCCAGTACCATGCTGTCTTGACCACTATGGCTTTGTAGTATAGCCTAAAATCTGGTATGCTGATGCCCCCAGTTTTGCTTCTATTACTAAGAACTACCTTAGCTATACAGGTTTTTTTCTGGTTCCATACAAAACGCAGAATCATTTTTTCCAAGTCTTGAAAGTACGATGTAGGTATTTTAATAGGGATGGCATTGAATCTGTAGATTGCTTTGGGAAGTATAGACATTTTAACAATGTTGATTCTTCCCAGACATGAGCATGGTATGTTCTTCCATTTGTTAATATCCTCTGCTATTTCTTTTCTTAGGGTTTCATAATTCTCTTTATATAGGTCATTCACCTTTTTGTTAGGTATATTGCTAGGTATTTCATTTTCTTTGAAGCTATCGTGAAGGGAGTTGTATCCTCAATTAGCCTCTCATTTTGGCTGTTATTGGTGTACACAAAGGCTACTGACTTGTGGACATGGATTTTATATCCTGAGACATTACTGTATTTTTTGGTGACTTACAGGAGTCTTGTAGTTAAGTCTACAGAGTTCCTTAAGTTTAAAATCATATTCTTGGCAAAGAGAAAGAGTTTGATCTCTTTTGCTCCCGTTTGGATGCCCTTTATTTCCTTCCCTTGCCTGATTGTACTGGTTAGAACTTCCAGCACTATGCTGAACAGTAATAGTGACAGAGGACAACCTTGTCTGCTTCCAGTTCTAAGAGCAAAGCTTTCAGTTTTACTCCATTCAGTAATATATTAGCTGTGGATTTGTCATAGATAGCTTTGATGAGTTTAAGAAATGTGCCAAATATGCCTATACTCTTCAGGGTTCTAATTAGAAAAGGATGCTAGATTGTACTGAATGCTTTTTATGCATCTATTGAAAGTATCATATGGTCTTTGTTTTTGCTCTGTCAAAAGCAAAAACAAAAACAAAAGCAAAAAGCAAAAATGTTATGATGGATAACATTTATGGACTTGAGTATGTTAAACAAGACTTGCATCCCTGGAATGAAACCTACTTGATCATGTTATATGACTTTTTTTGATGTTAAGCTGTAATCTATTGGCTAGGATTTTTTTGAGAATTTTTGCATCTATATTCATTGGTGAAATTGGTCTGAAATTCTCCTTTTTAGCTGGGTGTTTTCCTGGTTTTGTTATCAGGGTGGTGTTTGCTTCATAGAACATGTTAGGGAAGATTCCTTCCTCCTAAATTTTTTGGAATAATTTTTGCAGTACAGAAATAAGCTCTTCCTTGAAGGTTTGATAGAATTCTGGTGTGAAGCCATCCAGACCACGGCATTTTTTTAATTGGAAGATTTTTTATTGTTTCTTTAATCTCAGTGCTTGGAATCAGTCTATTCAGGAGTTCTATTTTTTCCTGGCTAATTTTAGGGAAAGGGTGTGACTCCAAATATTGATCCATTTTCTTCACATTGTCAAATTTCAGAGCATAGAGTTTCTGGTAGTATTTAGAGATGATCTCGTGTATCTTGTGGCATTAGTTGTTATTTCCCCTTTACCATTTCTGATTGAATTTACTAGAGATTTTACTTTTCTATTTCTAGTTAGTCTGGCCAAAGGTTTGTCGATATATTTATTTTTTTCAAAAAACCACTCCTCGTTTCATTAATTTTCTTAATGATTCTTTTGTTTTCCATTTCATTGATCTCTGATTTAATTTTGGATATTTCTTTTCTTCTGCTGAGTTTAGGCTTAGATTGTTCTTCTTTTTCCAATTAAGATGGCTTGTGAGTTTGTTGATGCACTCCCTTTCTGTTTTTTAGATGTAGGCATCTAAAGTGATAAATTTTCCTCTCAGAACTACTTTTTCAGTATCCCACAGGTTTTGGTAGCTTGTGTCTTCATTGTTGTTATGCTCAAGGAAGTTAATGATTTCCTCTTTATTTCTTCCTGCACCTAATTGTTATTCAACAGAAGGTTGTTCCATGTCATTGTGTGGGGTTGAAAGTTTTTGTTGGAGTTGAGTTCGATCTTTAGTGCCTTGTGGTCTGAGAAGATACAAGGTAAAATTCCAATTCTTTTGATTCTGTTGAGGTTTGTCTTATGTCCTAGGATATGAACAATTTTGGAGAATGTTCCATTGGCGATGAGAAGAATGTGTATTCTTTATCTTTGGGATGGAGGGTTCTATATGCGTCTATCAAGAACAGTTGTTCTAGGGTATCATTTAAGTCCTTTATATCTTTGTTTAATTTCTGTTTAGAGGATCTATTCAGCTTTGTAAGAGTGTTGTTAAAGTCCCCTCTTATTATGGTGTTATAGGATTTCATACTGCTCAGACTGAGTAAGGTCTGTTTCAAGAATCTGGAAGCATTTAAGTTGGGTGCATAATATTTAGACTTGAAAGGTCTTCTTGTATTTTTCCCTAGACCAATACAAAATGACCATATTTGTCTTTTTTGACTTTAGTTGCTTTAGACCCACATGTATTTGAAAATAAGATTACAACTCCTCTTTTCCTCTGAATTCCATTTGCCTGAAAAATTGTCTTCCAACCCTTAACTCAGAGTTTTAATTTGTCTTTTGAAAATAGGTGTATTTCCTGCAGACAACAAATGGATAGCTTGTGTTTTTTAATCTCATCAGCCAATCTATGCCTCTTCAGTAGGGAATTCAAGCCATTCACATATATTGAGATAATTGATAAGTGTGATAGTGTTCTATTCATCTTATTTTGTGAGATTCCAGTGCTTAGTTTAATCTTTTGCATCATTGTGGAAGTTAGGTTCTATCCTTTAATTTCTGAGTTCTTACTTTGCTGTTAATCCAT
>CAUYTI010142052.1:0-11554 GCA_963575145.1 Galago senegalensis | reverse complement strand
AACCTCCAACTCCTGGGCTCAAGCGAGTCTCTTGCCTGAGCCTCCCAAGTAGCTGGGGCCACAGGCACCCACCACAATGCCTGGCTATTTTTTGGTTGCAGCCATCATTGTTGTTTGGCGGGCCCGGGCTGGATTTGAACCCACCACCTTAGGTGTATGTGGCTGGCGCCTTAGCCACTTGAGGCACAGGTGCCAAGCCAGATCAAATGTCTTTTCCAGGAATGGCTACATGGCCTTTGTAGCATAATTTAGGCAAGGTCACAAGCACTATACTCTGCCTGTGTAAGGTGCCACCCAAGAAAAGGTATCTGCAATTGAGCAAGGCACATGAGATAAGAACCAGAGAAAAAGTCACATCATACAAGGGCAGCTTTAGTAAATGACTTTATAATCTATTTTTAATTTTTTTCCCATTTATTGTCTGTTTCTCTCTTTTATCCCATTACTTTAAAAAAAAGTGTATGCTAGCTCACTGAAATATAATTAGTAATGAGAAGGAAGACTCATTTCTATATAGAAATAAAAGACTGATAAAACCAAGATTTTCCCTGAGATAGTGTTTGTCAAACTTTAGTGCATCAGACTCACCTGGAGGGCTTGTTAAAACAGACTGGTGGACCCCCACCTCCAGAGTTTCTGATTCAGTAATTCTGAGGTGAGACTTAAGAATTTGTATTTCTAACCAGTTCCCAGGTAATACTGATGCTGCTGGTCTGGGGACCTCACCTGAGAACCACTGCCCTAGGAAAGAGTTGTGTCTACTCTAGCAACCAACTGAGTGAGTGATATATTTCAAAGTCATGTATTTAGAAAATGGACCCAATAATTTTGGTTGGAACATTTTCTAAGCATATAATGATCAGTATCCCTCTGTAGTCACCAAGCACTCAGGAAAGGCTCTTAGACAGCCAGGGAAATTATTTTGCTTTGTTTTTTTCCTGCGTGTCTCCCTTTTTCTTATTCTCCAGGATCTTTCCTTCTAGAATGGTTGGCATAAAATTTTAATATCCCTGGAGATAGGACTCAGCCCCACAATTAAAACTGGCTAGTAAGAGCATTCTTTTAGTACTTTACTAATAACATTATTATGGATGTAAATTTTTTTTTAAAAAAAATCTCTTTAGGCTAAAGTTTTTCTTTCTTAGAATTAAATTGAGATTGTAGTTTACCCTACATAATGCTTGGTTAAGGGCCTGGGAATACCTGTTCACTCCAAGTGGTTAACTGGCATGTGGAAATGATTATAAAACAGCCAATATGAGTCATAGCAGTGGGAAATACTGTGACTGGAAAGGGTCAGGGAACTTTATTCACCAATGATGTTGAGGACTGGAATGCCTGCTTTTCCCAGCCCAGTGGTCAATGCCCAAGAACAGATGGAGGTGAACATTTAGTGACACTATTATCAGTATTACTGTGATTATCAACCCTTTCCTCTGGTCGTTTTCTTTACAGGATGGCTGGACACCAATTCATGCAGTTGTGGACACTGGTGATGTGGACAGCCTCAAACTTCTGATGTATCATAGAGCACCAGCTCGTGAAAACTCTTTGAATGAGGAGGAGCCCGAGTCAGACATCTTTGACTTGGATGAAGGAGAAGAGAGTCCTGAAGGCATATCCAAGCCTGTTATTCCTGCAGACCTCATTAACTATGCCAACAGAGAAGGCTGGACTGCTGCCCATATTGCTGCTTCCAAAGGTTTTAAGGTATGTTTGGTAGCAGCTGGGCTCATCAGGCAGTTGTAATTTGATGAGTGGCAAAGTTGTCTGCTGTGCAATGAGTGTACTTAAATTGAAGAATTAGAGACTGAGCGGTACCATTGCAGGAGATATTCGCTGCTAGGACACATTGACATTTTTCCTATCTGGCAGATATTGATGGTCAAGGGTACAAGAGACTTTTAATGGAAATCATTGTATTTGGAGTTTGTTAATAAGAATAGGAGAACAATTGCAAACATTTTTAAATTACAATAGAAGAAAAAGATTATTATTGATTTAGTCCATTGGCTCTTCAGTACCAAATCCATACTGCTAGTTAGAAACAAGACCAGTCTCCATACTTGGCCTTATTGTTGCAGAGTTCACGTTCTTGCCTTTGTACTCTCAACTGCCAAACGTACACCCCACCTCTGCTGCCTTACTGATAACTAACAGGGAGCTCTAGATTACACTCACCAGATAGAGTACAAAAATACTCCGATCATTACAGAAACAGTGTAGTATAGCAGCCATTCACTCATGTCTTTTCTGTTTATATCACTTTAGCATTAATATGCTTTAAGAACAATAAATTATTAGGAAGCTCCTGAGTGTGAGGCTTTGTGTATATTAACAGTTGCAGGGATTATTTCTGCCGTTAGGAAGGCCCTAGTCCAGTGGCAAGTATGCATGGTACAAGACAAGTTTAGGATGAGAGAAGCACAAAAAGTGAACACAAGAGTAAGACATGTAATTGGAACAGTATGAAAATGCAGTGATTGGAAGCAAAAAGAAAGAAAATATACATATTTCAAAGGGCAAAGCTGTAGGAATGTTAGTTTTAGGAATGACTCATTCTGGAGAAGATAGAAATTATTTTGAGCTGTGCATGGAGCATTAAGTTTACCACTCACCACTGAGAAAGGAAAGTAGTTCAGGTAGAAGGAATGGTAGGAACAGACAAGTAGGAGGTGGATAATAGCTCCACTTGAGCTAATGTAGAGTAGTGAGAAATCAGACCAGACTGGGAGTTGCATAATAGGCCTTAGGACTTTCAATGACATACTCAATACTGTGTTTCCCCGAAAATAAGACACTGTCTTATATTTATTTTTTCTCAGGAAGACACAGTAGGGCTTATTTTCAAGGGATGTCTTATTTTTATTAAGTATAATACAACAATCTACATTTATTCAAATACAATTAAGTCATCTTCTGGAACCTGACTGGGGGAGCTGACCTTGTTGGTGGGGCTGGTGCTAGTGATGCGTGAACTCCTTTCCCCTAGCCGTTTGCACGTGTGCAATAGGATGCCTGCAACCATGGTTACCACACATGCACCTGTGCAAGTACAAACATGTTGGAGAAAGAAGCTGTGGCAGATAAAATGTATTCCAGTCTTCCTCACCACTCTGCGCTGAAATGCACGGCGTGCAGATACACTGCATAGCCACACCCATCGCTAGGTCTTATTATTGGGGAAGGGCTTATATTTAACAAATGCATAGAAATCGTGCTAGGGCTTATTTTGGGGGTAGGTCTTATTTTCATGGAAACACAGTAGTTGGGTCTTAATTTACTAGTCCTCACAAAATCATTGAAAGATTTTGTACAAAGAAGCAAAATAATTAGCTTTTTGGTTTAAATAGATTAATTTTAGCAAAAACATTTGTACGGTTTTGGATTATGAAAAGTGGCAAGGAGAAATAACTAGGTGAGAGATGATGAGAACCGTGGAAATGATGAAAGATACTAGAATACTAGATACTAGAAAGTTCCAGAATTGAACACAGATTAAACATGGGAAATATGAGCACTAAATAGAAAGATAATAGTGACATTTCTGAAAGAGCAAAGAAGGCATCCCTGTGATCAGGAAGACAGAATGTGGTTTTAGACATGTTGAATTTAAGTGCTGTGATTTGTTCATGCAGATGTGGACAGCTAGAGATGGGTATTTAGAGCTCCTGGTTGAGTAACTTCTTCTTATGCTGTGAGCTTCAAAAGAAGCTGTTCATGTTGGGTTTTCAAAAATGAATAAAAAGGCGTGATTTGGTTCAGTGTGGAGGTATTGTTGGTACTGAGCTTTTTGTGTTTTTTCATTTTACTTTTAACAAAAATGATATAAAAATTCTAGGAATTGGATATATAGAGAGATATATAGATATGGATATCGATATATAGATTTTAATAGAATGCAGTTAACATACAAGCTTTTAGAGAACAAAGGGGGAAAATATGAATCCATGTGCAGATGTGCAGTTAAGTAAGCTAGGCTGTGAGGCCCACTTCGTGGGGGAGTGGTGCGTGGCAAGGGGAGGTCAAAACCTGCCTCCACCTCCTTAAGAGAAAATCTCAGCATGGAGTCTGGGATTTTAAAGATAGCAGTGGGTGGTGCAAGTACTCATCCTGGAGGCAAAGAAACAAAACAAGACCCACAGCAGCCTTGATGTAGGAGTTCAGCCCCTGCACTTCTGTCCTCTCCAGAAGGAGCCCCTCCCCAAGGTGAGTTACCCTTTGGTGTAGGGGGTTTGTGTTGTTGCCCAGCTCCTAATTTTGAACTCTTTATTAGTTCTGGTGTTTTTATGATTTGAGATTGTATCTTCTCTGATTTCCATGACCCTGCCACACAGTGGATACTCTGTCACTGTGGAGGGGAATAGGACCTTTTTCTCTCATAGACTATGACTCTCCTGTATTCTTTTACTTCAGGAAGCACAAGATGAATGTTGGATAGGAAAAGAGAGATTTTAAAAAGTGAGCATGACTGGCAACATTTACACACTGCCAAGCTATTAAAATAATAGATTTTTTAAAGCCCTGGAGTAGATATTTAATCCTCCAAGCTAACCTCTTCATTTTATGATTAGGTTATTTAAACCCCAGATGGTTTAATAGATAGAAGTTGGGAATGAAGCCCAGATTGCCCAATTCCATCACTCTTACACAATGCTTCCTACCTTCCTAGTCAAAAGTATTAGTAACTATATTTGTATTATTTGCCTAATGAAATGTTTATATTCTGGCTGACTTAGTTCTGCATTTACAACTAAGTTATTAAAGCCAGTTTTCTGAAAAAATAAATTACAGTTGCAAATTAATCATAGTATTGGTAAAAAAAGATTCTACACTGACCACAAGCTTGAAAAACCTTTTTTTTTTTTTCTTTATCTCTACAGTAGCATGTGGGTGATAGCATCATCACAAGCCAGGAAGAGGATGACTTTAGTTTCTACATAGTTTTCAGTAGAAAATTGTGGGATTTCAGAGCTTGAATGGCCATAGCTCATCAAATTCAACCCCTTTATACTGTAGGTAAATGAGTTCTTGGCAAATAGGTAACTAATTCTCCAAGGCCAATTTGTTGAAGATCAGGTTTCTGAAGCAGTGGTTCTCGGTGTTTGTTCTTGGTATTTTTCCCCAATGGTTGAGAAATGTATGCAAATTGCCATGTAATGTTTGATAATAGGAGCACTTTTCTCTACAGCTGATCTGAAGCTTCTCCAAGGAGAGTACTGAAGTAAGTAAGGATAAGCTTTTGTTTTTATCAGTTGGGGTGAATACACGAAACTTTTCTTCTGGCCTGAGACCATTAGGCCACACATGTCAGGTCTTGCAACAGAAATAAATAAGGAGATTGTCTGGAATCCAGAAACTCTGCTACTGAAGCTTCTATACTAGAGATATTCCTCATGTGGGGAACTGCAGGAGGAGGTTGTACTTCTAGCTCATGTGTTGCCAAAGCCTGAAGCTTCCTATCACTATGCTTTTGCTGAGTCTCCATGTTGTTCAACATGTTAGCTACTTAATGCAAATTAATTCCTCCCTCCCTGGGCTTCCAGAACACTGCCCTCCCCTTACTGGCCCTTGAACTTCACCGACCAGTCTTTCTGTTTGTTTTTCTGAGATTTTTCCTTTGTTCTTATTGTTTATTATTAATTTTTTTAAATAAGCGACTCTCCAAGCTTCATTGCAGTTATTCATTTTTGACTATGACTTCTGCAGTAACTAGTCCAAAACCCTTATCTCCACCCCTGGCTTTTTCTTTTTTTAACCTGTCTTTCAGATAGTTCTCTCCAGCATCCTAGAGGACATCTCTAGGCAGACCCACTGTCCTCTGGCCAGGGAGTAGAACTCTTGTTGCCATCTCTAGTCATTCAGCCCTGTGAAAGTCAGATGTTGCCTCTCACACCATAGCAGCCGCCTTGCTCTTCCAGGCAGTGTGGGCAAGGTGTGTGCAAAGGTCCACAGAAGGCCCCAGGATTTGGATTCCTTCTCCTTAGGTCTTGAGAACAAGATAATAGGAATCACTGAAGTTGTTCCTTGTCACACGGAGTTAGGCAACTGCTTTAGGAAGGAAAAGGCCCCTGTAGAGGTGCTCAGTCATGGCAACTAGATGTGCATCATCACAAGTGGAAACCTATTTCTTGGACTTTATTATAATGCTTTGATTCTCTGTGATTATTTCCTTTTTCCTTTTAATTTTTAGTAAAAATGCTTTTGTAAATGCCAGGCTGTGTGTAAACAAACAAAAAAAAAGGATATCTTTTTGTAGTCATTCCAGAATGTTCAGAGAGGAGCACTGAACTCTTGCTTACCTGGGACAGCAGCGATTGACAGGCAGAACCTGAAAGGAACACACGCATAGCCCGCCCGAGTCACGCTCCAGCCCTCACCCAAGACACGGACCTTCCAGCGGTTTTGTACCAACACCTTCTGTGGATCTGGGTTTTGATCCTTTTCTCCCCTTACTCTGTGATTTCTCCCGCAAGTGATCTTATTGATCCCTAGAATATACTTTGGGGGGATGCAAAAATCTCACCTCTAACTCTACCTAAGTTTTTTCTGAGTCCACCCAGGAAAATTCTTTCCAAGAAGTTCACAGTTGACTGGACTTCTCACTTGACTAGGGGAACAAGTTGGCAGTTTGCCCAGCTTTGTCCTGTTTATACCTGTTACCCCAGGGTGATTATTAACAGCACCCAATTTGGCTCTAACAAATGTACCAGTTTATACTCCCTTTTGCTTCTACCAGAAAGCCCAGGCGCGTGCACCCTCTGGCCCCGACGTTTATCCTCCTCAGCCGGTCTGCTGCAGCTCCGGGTCCTCCTCTCTCAAGCCAACAGCATCACCCCGCATTTTGTTTCCTTGCCCCAGCTTCCCATCTTAGTGAATTCCAGTGATCAGTACCACTCTGGATTTTGTTCCCTTAGGAGTAAGTTTTGAATATGCTGCCTCCTCATAGTCTCATGAGCACATGCCCTCGTCACGTGCTATTTGGATGCACACAGGGTCCTACTGCAGTCTCCTTACCCTGCCACATGAGGGGTAACAGGTAAACACGGAGATGTCACTTACCTGCCTTACAACTTCCTGAGTCTTGTGAGGGCCCGACCCTTATCATGCCGGTCACGTGCCATCTGATGTGGCCTCCCTTTGTCTCCACAGGCACGCTCTGTCTCCTGCCTGAGTACGTGCAGTGCCCTGACCGTGCATGACTGACCACCATGCAAACTTCCTATGTTCTATCTTCTCTCCCTGTCTTGGGACCAGCTGTTCCTGTCACCTCAAATGGCCTCGTCTCCTGTCTTGACCCTTCTCTGCTTGGGCAACATCTCAGTCCAAGTCTTAGCTCCTGGAGTTAGGTGTCTCCATGCTCCCCCAGGCGTCGTTGATAGTTCTTGACAGTAATTGTTCGCCTGCTTCTCTTCCTTTCCACCTCTTCCAAAATACCACTTTCTCATCTTTGAGTATAGGGGGCCTCACAGAGTCTGTAGCCCCCAAATAATATGTTTGTGGAGTCAGTGAGTGGATAGATAATCATCTTTCATTCTTAACTACTATTTTCCCGTTACTGTCTTCCCTCCTGATATACCTCCCAAATACACAACTGGTTTTTAGACTAGAGCTGGTCATGGCACTTGCCTGCCCAAACACATCCCCACGCCTACAGAAAAGGATCCAAACTGTTGCATGCTCAGCCCTTTGCAGTTGGCTGCAGCTGACTTCATCCTTGACCACACACCCCTCTTCAAGCTCATGCCATTATTTCCCATTTTAACAGCTTCCATCTTCCCTGCCCTGCAAGGCTACAGGCACATACACCCACGCCCTAAGGTTTCTCTGAGCTCTTGAGCTGAGCCTTTACTCTGTGTTTGAAAACTCTTTTCACTTTCTCTCCCTCTGCCCAATATTACATTCTTGACTCCCAGCCCTCACTTTGATTTTCTCTCTAGTTCTTTGGACTTGGCCTTTCTACTGAATCGCCCTGGCACTGGGACCTTACTTCTCAGCTCTCCTTAAAAGGCCCATGGCAAACACTGCTCATCACTGCTCCACCCCTCTTCTGCCCTTCCTCTGTAATTGCAAGTCCTTCTGTTTTCAACTGGGCTCATGGGTCCCCAACACAGAGACCACATTCTCCAACCTCCATTGCAGGTGAGTGTGGCCATGTACCTAAGGTCTCGCAAGGAAGTAAAAGCCGAAGCCAAAGCCATGACCTTCTGAAGTCTCTGTTACAGCACGTGTATCTGTATCCTAATTCACAGGACTTGAGCTTAAACTCTTGCATCTAGGTCCTTTGCTCCACATCACTTATAGAACTCCCTGCCCAGTTTGTGTCCCCTGGGAATTCATTTCCAGAAGCAGTGACTGGTACACAGCATTTGTCCTCTTTATACAGTTGAAGCCAGCCAGGACAGTGCATGGATACCTCTCTCTGTCTTCCCCTCCTGTTCCTCTGTGAAGTAAAATGTACGCATCACGTCAGCAGCCCTCCTTCCCGTGTGTCCTTCTGTCATGTTTCTGACTCCGCAACACTCTGCATTCTTCCCTGAGATGTGGAGCCGCTGCTGCCATCCTCGTGGAAGACATCAGAATACTCAACCCTAACGCTGTGCTTGGTGCAGATGTGCTTAGTGTCTGATTCATAAAGTCACAGTGAAGATTTGCAAAGCATTAGAACTGTGCCTGGAACTTAGTATGTGCTTAAATAGTTGTTATCACTGCTGTTGTTCAGTGTCAGTGGGTCAAAGTTTACATCTTTGTGTTCCCCATGGAACCAGCTTGCACTGTAGAATTCACACTGGTAGCATGATAGCGTATTCATATGCATTACTCCCCGGGGACTGGCATTTCATGCTTCCTTGAAGAGAAAGTCACTGCTTATGTTATTGCCCACTGACCTACATGAATGTAATAAAAATTAGAAATAACTCACTTTGGCAATCAAGAAAGAATCTTAATTCAGGAGAATTGCAAACCCGGATTGTGCCTTTCAGCATTTTTTGTTTATGATTTGAACTTATATCATCGAGAATTATCTTGAGATTAGTGACATTCATTGATATGTTGTAATCCCTCACCAGTTCACCGGACATCTAGGTAGCTTTCTGTTTGCTATTGATGGGGTTGATTATAATAATAACAGCTGCTGATATATATTGGGAGCTTAGTACTTGTCAAAAATATTAAGCACCTTACTGTAGGCATCTTTCATGTAAGTCAAATAACAATCCTGTGAGACGTAGATATTTGAAACACAGATAAGGAAACACAGGCAGACAGGTGTTAAATGATGTGCCAGGGGTTGTAGATACACATAGAATCATTTTTATTGGCAGGATTAGAATCCAGGCCTGCTTCGGCTATTACCCACATTAGCTACAAGTACTGCCTTGCAAAACAAACATCATTTTTATCTCTTATCACTTTAAAAAGTGATGAAGTTTAATTCTCAGATTCCATTCTATTTAAGCTTCTTATTAAATTTCTAAATCAATATTATTCATTTACTGATTTTGTACAAAGTAGTAATAACTGCTTGATGAGAACTATTATTTACACATTTGAGTATGTTTCCAGTTAATTTCTTAGTTTAGTGATTTCTTAAATCTGAACCCTGGACCCACAAAAGCCAAACTACTAGACTCTTTTTAAAGTTTTGTTTTATTTCTAATTGACACATAATAGTTGTGTATATATGTGTGTGTGTGTGTATATATATATATATATATATATATATATATATATATATATATGGAGTACAGACCTCCAGACTTAGATGACAAATTTGGAAGGAGATTCCTCCAACATAGGCAGGAGCAGAAAGTCAGAAATAGGCATCCTTTGCAGGCAGACAGACTGTCTCAACCCAGGGGTCCTCTGGTTCAGCTCCTCCTTTCCCAAGGCCTTGAGTCCCATCCCCTCAGCATCCAGAAAAGATTCCCTATGTCAGCTTTGCCCAGAAACCAGCACTGGTTTCTATTAAATTTCACTTAATCGGTGGTTTCAGCTTATTCTTTGTTTTTCTTTCTGGCCTTTTGGGATTCTCTGCATTTTCTTGTGAACGTTTAAAAGTATGTTTTGGAAGCAGTATGACGAAGCTAGAACTCACATATAGTCCTTGTGCATGTCTGAAATTGAATTAGCCACGTTGAAAGCTCTGCAGCACATACTGCCTGGGAGAGATGGGTACCCTGTGGCCAGCAGTCCAGTCCTAGTACATACCCAATAGGTGTCTGCCACAGATATGTTCTAGAATGTTCACAGGAGAAACCAAAAGTTTATCAGCAAGGAATGGACAAGTCAATTGTGGTATACCACAATAGAATGGAAAAGATTACTGCACAGTAATAATTTTTTAAAGATTAATTATGACCACTCTTATCACATTGATGATTTTTAGAGACTTTATGTTGAATGAAAGAAGCCAAATATAAAAGTATACCTGCAGTATGAGTCTAAGTAGAGTTTTTATGTAGAGTTCAAAGTATTAGAAATCAGAACAGGATTAAGAGTTACCTCTGCAGGGAGAAGGGCAGGGCTAGTGGTTGAGATAGATTGTAACAGGGACTCCAAAATATTCCTTCCATAAGTGTGTTCACTTTGTGATAACATTTCAAGTTGTATACATATTTGTGTACTTTTCTGTGTGGATAATACATTTCTTTAAAAATAAAATTTAGTAGAAAAGGAAAAAAAGTTTATTTCACTAAACAGAAAAAAGGAATATTCTTCATCAAGAGCAAAGAAGGCTTTTCCGATTAGCTGATTTACTGTGTAGATAGAAGTCCACGTCAGCCTCTGAGAGTGTGTGAATGTGTGGTGCGTATCAAGGGGAGGGATGGGAAGGACGTTGCTTATTTTGGTTTTTAGGTTTTTTTTTTTTTTTTTTGAGACAGAGTCTCGCTTTATCACCCTCAGTAGAGTGCCATGGTGTCATAGCTCACAGCAACCTCCAACTCCTGGGCTTAGGCTATTCTCTTGCCTCAGCCTCCCTAGTAGCTGGGACTACAGGTGCCTACCACAACACCCAACATTTTTTGTTGCAGTTTGGCAAGGGCCAGGTTTGAACCCACCACCCTCAGTATATGGAGCCAGCGCCCTACTCACTGAGCCCAGGTGCCGCCCCCGTTTTTAGTTTCTTTTTATGGTTTCTGATCCACTCAGTTTTCTGCTTGTTATTATGGGAAATTAGTAAACATATCATGAAATGGTAACAGTTGATATAGGAGAGTTTTGTGGTAAATATCCTGATACAACATCATTTGTGCAGTTATTTATTAGAAAGTGTATGTGTATATATTGTCTAATATTTTGCATTCGAAAAATTGTGTGAAGGACTAATACTTTTCAATTCATAGTTACTGGTATCTTTGAATGAATATATATATATATATATATATATATATATATTTTTTTTTTTTTTTTTTTTTTTTTTTTACAGTTTTTGACCAGAGCCGTGTTTGAACCTGCCACCTCCAGTATATGGAGCTGGAGCCCTACTCCTCTGAGCCACAGGCACCGCCCTGTAAGTTGTATTTCAATTAATCTATTTCAAAAAGAAACT
>CAUYTI010142051.1:0-18544 GCA_963575145.1 Galago senegalensis | reverse complement strand
CTGGGTAGAGTGCCGTGGCATTACAGCTCACAGCAACCTCCAACTCCTGGGCTCAAGCGAGTCTCTTGCCTCCGCCTCCCAAGTAGCTGGGACCACAGGCACCCACCACAACGCCCGGCTGTTTTTTGGTTGCAGCTGTCGTTGTTTGGCGGGTCTGGGCTGGGGATTCGAACCTGCCACCTTAGGTGTACATGGCTGGGGCCTTAGCCGGTTGAGCTTTAGGCGCTGAGGCATATCTACTGGAATTTCTTAGACAGTCTCCTAACAGTGCAGCAACTATAATATCAATATTCAGTTGAGGAACTGAATTAAAAATTCAGATAATAGGGTGGTGCCTGTGGCTCAAAGGAGTAGGGCACCAGCCCCGTATACCAGAGGTGGCGGGTTCAAACCCAGCCAAAAAGAAATAATAATACTGAACAGGAAACCATTATCTGGTCTGTAAGAGAAAAAGAAAAAAAACTATAAGAAAAGACAACACTTCTGGATCTTCTTATCTGTGTATAATGTTAATGAAACCAAAGAAGTGGCTTGTTCATATTAAAAGCAACAGTCTCTAACTGTGAAAGGCAGCTCTGACCCAGAAAGACATACAAGGGAAAACCAGAACAATAAAATAAAACTTTTGACATTTTACAAGTGGCATAGATACTGACTAAAGAATGTATTTCCATTCATTCTGATCCTGCATATCACCATGATAGATATTGTAGATAATGTTTTTTATTTTGGCACCAATGGCAACACCTGGAAATGCTGACATCCCATAGCTAAACAGTCTGCATGTGACCAGAGGCAAAGTGACTTGCAGAAGTGCTGTGGTGATACCTGTCACTTCTCTGGGCACTTTGGTATTCTTTCTTCAAATATTACTCTCTTTGTGTCTAGGATCCAAGGGCACAGGATGCAAGTAGGTAAATATACCTGCTCTTAGGAAGAGTTGCAGGAATGATTGACTTTGCTTCTAGGGGTAGAGGAAAACCTGGGAAACATAGGATCAGTCTGAAGTAGTTCCTGGAATAATTACAGTTTGACAAGTAGGTGGCGATGAGGGGGAAAATATTCCAGACAGAAGGAATAAATATGAAGGCCCAGAGGTGTGAAAAATAGATGTGGCCAGATAGCTTTACGTAGAACACAATTCAAGGAATATAATCACCTACACATTCATGCGAATGGTGAAACATACCATAGTCCAGAAAGTAGGAGGGAAAAGGAGAGAGAGAGGGGACAGAGGAGGGAGGGTATTTGGGGGGACCTCACCTAATGTGCATAACGCATGGTACATTTTAAAACCATTAAGAAAAGAGTATAATTGTTTTACCACAACAAATAAGTAAGCCAGGCGATGGATGTGTTAATCAGTTCGATGTAAGCATTTCACATTGTATATGAAATCAGTACCCTGAACTCCATAAATGCAGCAATGTACACAGTTATAATTTAATAAAAAACATTTAAAGATGCATGCAGGAGTCCAGTAGGGAGGGCCTTGTATGTGAAGCTGAGGAACTGGACTTTATCCTGATAGCTGGACGCTATCCTTAGTGTGAGTAAGAACGACCTGGGAACCTTGTTAAAATGCCCAACCCTGAACAATTCAGATACTCAGACGCCTTCAGTAGGTCTAGGGTCAGGTCCAGAAAATCACTTTTAGCAAAGCTTTGTAACATTTTTGAAGGGAGTTTTTGCTCATACCTTAAGGAAACAATAATTGTGGGGTGCTGAGGTATCTGGCCAGCAGCACAGTACCCTGCAGGGTTACTTGGGGTGGGGGAAAGAAGGAAATGGGACATACTTGATTTCATTTGAAAGCACAATTTTTTGTAAAACCCACAATCTGGGATTGAGGAGCCCTGGATTTCGGCTTTCGCTCCGCTGCTGACTGGCTATGTTTCTTCGAAGTAGGTGTGTAACTTAGCTGACTCTCGTTTGCACCTTCTTTCTAAGTAAAAGGTAAAAACGCTTTAAAAATGTTTACGTTACTCCGATGGAAGTTTTATAATTATAAACTACACAAATGTTACAGGCTGACCAGACCAAGAATATGATCCAAATTAGAGAATATGAAGTATTAGTGGATGCCAGCAAATACTTGACTACATTTTGGAAATAATTCCATCATTCCTTTTTTTTTATTTTTGAGACAGAGTCTCAAGCTATCACCCTGGGTAGAGTGCTTTGGCATCACAACTCACAGCAACTTCCAACTCCTGGGCTCAAGTGATTCTCCTGCCTCTGCCTCCCAAGTAGCTGGGACCACAGGCGCCTGCCACAATGCCTGGCTATTGTTTGGTTGCAGCCATCATTGTCATTTGGCGGTCTGGGCTGGATTCGAACCTGCCACCTTAGGTGTATGTGGCTGGCGCCTTAGCCACTTGAGCCACAGGCACCGAGCCCATCATTCCTTTTTAATCTGTAAATATCAAGGTAGACTTTAAGAAAAAGGGAGCATAAAATTGTTCCCGTTAGAAAATCAAGACAAAGCTTTTTCTCATTTACTTTATTATCTATGATCCAGTTATAACTACAGAAGACATTCCTTTTAATGATTTGTGACTTTTTTAAATGCTCTAATAGTTTTGGTACAACTATGAATGATTTATCAATAATTCATAGGCATGCAAAGAATATTTTCACCTCATTATCATTATTGCTTACCTCTTCTGAACCTTTGCTTCATTTCATAGAGAGGCTGGTTGTCCCCAGAATAATGTTTCATTCAGGCCTTTGCTGAATACTCAGGGGCTGTCTGGGAAGTATACAGCCGTGTAATATGAAAAATAGTATTAACAATGGTTGGATACTTTCCAGACTCCCTTGTATATGAAAATATGACAGAGAAATCACTTTTTTGGTATCTGAATTTAAAAAAATAATAAAAATACAGACTCTTTCATTTAACATTTCTTTTAAGGCACTGATAAAGTAAAATTGATATCTGGGGTTTTTTGTTTATTTTATTTTTTTACTTAGGACAAGTGTTTATGGATTTTTGTTGTTGTTGTTTGTTTTGTTTTATTTTGAGGCAGAGTCTCACACTGAGCCCTGGGAATAGTCCTGTTTCATCCTACCTCACGGCAACCTCAAACTTTTGGGCTCAAGGAATCCTCTTGCCTCAACTTCCCAAGTAGGTGGGTACCTACCCCCTAGAACAAATGTTTAATATCTGGAACCTCTTTTTTTCCCTTCAGTTATAAATAAATAAACTTCTAGTAACTTTTTAAAAAACTGGTTGATTCATTTATCTGAAGATCATAAGCATGGAGTTGAAACCATGGGGTTCTTAAAAACCACGTAAAAGGTGGAGTTGTGAGGTGGCGCCTGTGGCTCAAAGGAGTAGGGCACCAGCCCCATATATCAGAGGTAGGGGGTTGAAACCCAGCCCCAGGCCAAAAACTGCAAAAAAAAAGGGGGAGTTGTTTTTTTACTGTTGTTTGCTTGCTCTGTTTCAAGACCACAGATTATAAGCTTATTATCCATCTTGCAAATGCATCTATAGGTTATCAGAAGGATTAAAATAAAAACGAAAGCAAAACCACTGGCGAAACTAGTGAAAAAATTTTGTCGTAATTTGTGATACGGCCTCTTATATTAAAGCTTGATGTTTGGAGTTTGAATATAGGTTCTCAGACACAAAGAAGAAAGCAGCAGTCAGAACTGCCTACCGGTGTCTTCCTAATGACTTGCTTGCGACTACAAATTCAGACATGGCTGGACGTGGTGGCTCAAGTCTTAGTCCTGGCAGTCTGGGAGGCTGAGGTGGGAGAATCACTTGCACTCAGAAGTTTGAGACCAGCCTGAGCAAGAGCAAGACTCTCATTTCTACTAAAAGTAGAAAAAAATAGCCGGGCGTCATGGCAGGTACCTGTAATTGTAACTACTCAGGAGGCTGAGGCAGGAGGATTGCTTGAGCCCAGGAGTTTGAGGTTGCTGTGGGCTCGACTGGTGCCATGGTACTCTAGCTTGGGGAGACAGAGTCTGTCTCAAAAAAAAAAAAAATTCAATGAGTTGTCACGTATACATGTGCTTTTTGTTAGGAACTTTCATAAGCATTTTACAATGATTATCTCATCCTAATAACCCTATAAAAGCAAATGTATCTCAGTTTCTTAGTTGGGGCATCAGGCAAATTTCCCAATTTTAGCATCAGTAGTTAGAAAACAGAGTTGGGATTCAAACACAAGCTGTCTGACTCTAAAACCTGCACTCATAACAATGTCTTACTGAACTGGATGAGTCTCCTTAATTGGGACAAAAACAAAAAGTAGATTTTGTCACTGGTAACAAGCAATTGCTTAGATTTTTTACTGACATAGAATTCTCCGTTTCAATAATCCCTGCAAAGGTAATAGCAGTAGGTTGTGAATGATGTTCACTGAAAATGTCACCAAGAAGAAAAGCTTTTTCAAATCTGTATTTATACATGTTGAAACAATCCATTCAGCAGCCCATTGTAAAGGTGATAATTTAAATGGAATGCCGAATAAAGGCTGGAGCAGTGTTCTTATATAAAAATTTCTGGAGTAGCTGGGCTAAAGTCAAAAAGCTTTATTTCGACCAGTAGCTCTCCTGCTAACACCTTGTGCTCTGACGATCGTGAATCATCCTTCCTTTTCCTCAGCATTTTTGGCTTTTTGTGCCATTATCATATCACAGGACAGGACTAGGCAGGCTCTAAATTCCCTCCCAGCTCTCGAATTTTATGATTTCATAATTATGAATAAATGGTGTTGCCCATCCCCTGAGTTAAACAAGAACAATGGATCATCTCAGGTCTGAAAAACATGACTTTAATCTCATGCAACACCTCAGGCTCAGGGGATCAAGGGAGAGCCAGACCAATCACATTTGGCTGCTTATATAGTTTATGACCAGAATTGGTTTGCTTTAGATAACACACTCTTGTGCTGTGCCACTGTTGCTAAGATACAGTTTTGTAAATAAATGTTATTTTAAATATACATCCTGGTGTGAGGAGAAAGAAATGTGGAAAGCAGTTAGCCAAAGGTTTAAGCTGGATCTTTTGAGAGCACTGAGATAAAGCTTTGGATAAATCTTTAAAAGGCCCACTTTTCAGTGCATCCTAAAATTATTTTGCTTTACACTGAAACTGGGTGAGGACAGATGCAGGGCTGAAGGGTAACTAAGTCCAACATGAATAACTGTGATGAGCCTTTTTGCCATCCTAGTGACACCGCCAGTTTCAAAGGACACTGAGATTGTTGCTACAGGGCTCTGCAAGAATTTTTTTCTCTCGGCACTTTTGCTATAGCCTTTTCACTTAAAAAAAGAAAAATGGGAAGAATTTGACTGTTATACGTCCCATGGGAGATGACAAAGGGGCTCGCGTTAGGAATGGCCAGGGAGGACAGCAGGGATTTCTACGTTGTCCCAGAGGGCAACGTCTGTCCCTGAGGGCAGGGTCCTGCAGGCTGCCTGACAGAGGCCATGCAGCCGTGGTCATTGTCCTTTCCCTTGTGCTGGGTGCCACCGTGCTGGAGGCCAGGACAGCCCGTCTGTCTCTGGAGAGAATTCCTCCACCACTTGCTGGAACTGCGAGTCGGTCCAAGCGCTTTAGCCTCGGCGACTCTCCCTCCTCCCCGAACGTGGGCGCCTGCAGGCAGAAGGAGAGGGCAGAGGTCACTTCAGCTTCTGCTTAAAGAAGGGGACCTCGGGCCACCAGCTGTCAACCCGGGAGAAGGGCGGTGGGAGAGGGCCGGGGGAAAGGACCATGGCCCTGCACTCGGATTCTGGCCACCTCACCTGGCCGCTGGCCTTGCACCTGTCCGGCTTTATGACCCTGGCCCGACCCAGCCGTCCTCGACTTTGCGTGACTGGTAAGACCGTAGACAGCGTTCTCCTCGTCTGCCATCCAGGTGAACAGGCTGCACCCCGCGCAGCGCCCTCCTGCTCCCTGGGTCTCCCCCTCATGTCCTCTGCGGCCTGTGCACACCCAGGAAATATAACTTAATTCTCTGACATTCATCCCACGTCCTGAAGTGTGTGATAAGCTTCTGTCAGGGCACTGAAAGCGTCACTCTTAGGGCGAGACCTGGTGAGTCTGGGAGACACTAATGGTCAAGGGCCTCCAGAGAGAATGCGGGTCACTGAGCAGTAGCTACCACCCAAGAACCCGTCCCCAAATGGCTCTTGTCCTTCCACCCCAGATCACGCCTTCAGTTCTCATTCCTGCTCATGTCCACGGTCCTCACCAGAATGGAAGGTGTCTGCAGGCGCAGGGGCATGAGACATGGCAGGGCCCTGGCCCCTGCACCCCCGGCCCCCACATCTGGCGGGCCCTAGCCTGCCCTCTGCCTTCTTTCCCTCTCCCCTCACTCAGGACCACTTGTCCTTTTGCCCTTCTGTTTATGTTCTTTCTCCAGCTTGTGAAAATAAGTGAATAAATAGGAGAGAACCTTAAAGAAACGGCCCTGCCAGCAAATAAAAAGTTAACGTGGACGTGCTGACGTTTAGACGACCTGGTTAAGGTGAGGAGCCAGTGGTGCTCGGCTCCTGCATGTGCCCTGGGAAAATGCTGAAGGACAAGTGCCAGGCTGTGGGACTCGGAGTGTTTCACAGAAATGGAACTAAAAACAAAATGAAACCAGTGGCCAGAGAAAAATGAGGAAGATACAGCTTGCTAGAAAAGGGACATAAAAAAAGCAGGCAAACATCATGATGGCAAACTCAGGAGTTTAAACTGAATCATCTTCAAATAATTCTATGATTTCAAAGGCTGGAATTGTTATATTTAGCCATTTCTTAGATCTTTTGATAAGCCACACTTTGGGCCTTTGCGATTTAGAAAGACAGAGCGTTTTCTGGCGGCCACACCTACAGCTGAGCTGGCGCTGCACAACTACGCAGCCTACTTTTCTGATCTTGAGTTTCCGAGCTCTCTGAACCCCATTTTCCTCATTAGGAAAGTCAAAATGGATTTCACAAATTCTTCTGTGAAGAATGAGCAAAACGAGAAGGCAGACATAGCACAGGGCCTGGCACCTAATGCACCTAAAATAAAGGACAGCCGTTTACGTACAATGTAATTAAACACTTACTGAGCCCCGGACGTCCCCGGCACCGTCCTACTCACTATATAGATATGCTTCATGTAATGTTTACATCACCCTCTGAGACAGATATAATTGTTTTCACATTTTTTTTTCAGATGAGACAGTTGAGATAAAGTTAAGCCATTCAAGCAAGGTTACACAGACGGTAGGTGGGAGAACTGGGATTCCTGCCCGGCAATGGGCTAAAGAACCCAGACTCTCAACTCCTATTCTTTAAATAAATATGATTTCAGGATCTTAGAAATGGAAGTAACTTTAGAAATAGTCCAGTACGACCCATTGTTAACAGGTAAGGAACCTGGGCTTCAGGGACTGGGCGGGAGTTGCTGCTGAGTGGCAGTGAGGGGCCATGCCTCCTGTCTCTGTGTCTATGCCCACAGCCCCACGCTGCACCAAGAGACCCTTCCTCACACCACAGACATGCATAGGGTTGTCTAGGCCTTTTTAAGAGTGCAAGAAAAGTTTTCTCAGCCAACTGTGGCAGTTCACACCTATAATCCTAGCACTCTGGGAAGCCAAGGCGGGTGGATCATCAGAGCTCAGGAATTCGAGACCAATCTGAGGAAACCAATACCCTCTCTGTACTAAAATAGAAAAATAGCTGGGTGTTGTGGTGGGCACCTGTAGTCCCAGCTACTCAGGAGGCTGAGGCAGGAAGATCACTTGAGCCTAGGAGTTTGAGGTTTCTGTGAGCTAGGCTGAGGCCATGACAGTCTAGCATGGGCAACAGAGTGAGACTCTGTCAAAAAAAAAAAAAAAAGAAAAAGAAAAGAAAGAAAGAAAGGTTAACCTATAAAATAAGTTAAGCCTGATCTATGGAAATTTTATCTAATCTGCAGCATTAGAATGAAAGAGTCAAGAAGGCAAGAATATGGGCAGCACCTGTAGGTCAGTGGGTAGGGTGCGGGCAACATGCACTGAGGCCGTAAGGTTTGAACCCGGCCCGGGGCCAGCTAAAACAACAATGACAACTGCAACAAAAAAAAAAATAGCTGTGTGACGCAAGAGAATCCCTTAAGCCCAAGAGTCTGAGGTTGCTGTGAGCTGTGACGCACGGTCATGCTCACAGCTGTCATGTCACTCTAACGAGGGCGACAAAGTGAGACTCTGTCTCAAAAACAAAAAAGAAGGCAGGAATAGAGAGGAAAGATAGTAAACAGAACTAAAGTTAAATTTGACTAATTTGCCATGTCTTCAAATATGGGAAGTTAAGGCCATTGGATTTTCATCCTCAGTCTATCACTTACTAGAACTTCATCTCTGTAAGGAAACAACAGGGTCCAGAAGCATTTACATTTTTGGACTCATTTTGCCTATGTGCAATCAGCGATGCACGTTCAGCTCCCTCAGTTATTGTGGGAGGGGCTGTGTCACAACGCTTCTAGAGTCCATTCAAAGAGGAACCCAACACTGTGCTCACCAAGTAACTTCCTCCTCACAGCTCTCCTGGGGGAGATGCAGCGAGATTCAATTAACTCCTTTGGTTGAAGAGGAAGGTGAGGCTCAGAGAAGGGAATGGTGTACATGCCAAGTCCCTTGATACTGTGCTGCTAATACTCTCTCAAAGGAAATTTTCACTGATCTTCAACCTCTTTTTCTTTCTCTCAAGTATGGTGGCCTCTGGCCCAGGAGTGTACCGCGAGTTATAGCTACACCTGCCTCTCGCACGTAGATCCAGATGTAAATTGCACTATATAATTCTACAGCGTTTGTCTCCATCCTACTGTTAATAACTGTGGAAAAATAGTAGAGATGAGATTCGTGCCTTGTAAAAACAGATTTGAAGTTAGGTTGTTGGGTCGCAGTGGACCCTGTCACTGCACAGGCTATCAGTTGTCTATATGTATTCAGAGACTCGGAGGCAAACTCAGAGGCAAGTATTTAATGATTTAATAAGATCTGTGTACCAAGCCAAAGGTAAAGATTAACAGGAACGTTTTCAATTACAACTTTGTTATGTAGATATACCATAAGGTAGACTTAACTCAAACTTCATCCACCGCAGACTTCTGAGCAGCAAGTTATAAAGGAAAAGAAGACAGGTTTGGATAACATCAGTCCAGCAAACCAGACAAATTCTCATGATCTGAGGATCAAAGTAGCCTCCCTGTTCCTCCAGAATTCTAAATAGTTTTTGATACAATGGTTACTTAAAAATAGGTAAATAGTTGCTATCTAGGATAGCTAGTTAATATCCAAGATTGTTTAGGGTCTTTAAAATTATTTTTAGTTTGACCCATTCACCATTTAAATCATTTTCATGACATTTGCATCATCTAGGGTATAGGATAAGTTGCTTTAATAAGGACACCACAAATACTTAAAGCATTTGATTATGTTCACAGGTACTATAGGTCAAGTGAGATGTCTAGACCCTCAGCTGGGAGGCTGGAGCTTGAATGTCTGGAGGTGATTCAAATGCTGAGGGCAATCTGGAGACCTCTCCACTACCATGAACCAGGGTGAAGTCACTTGGCTTCTTCTGGCCAAGCCATGAAGTCATATAGCATCATTCTGCCATGTTCTGTTAGGTAAAGAAGAGATAAAGCCTTCAGAGGAAGGAGACAAATACTCCACCTCTTGATTCCATGATTTTAAAGCTGTCACAAGGTGCTTAAAGGATTACACACTTTCAAGATGAGCATTCCACGCCTGGGAGGGGCTTTGCTGCCTTCCACTCACGGCTTCTTCAACTGTCACCATTTTTAGGGCAACAGAGAGGAATGTGCACAGTAAGCATTTGGACAATCCCTATCTCAGATTGTCTCAGCTCTCGTTAGCTTGAACTTAGGTGGCCTCATGTCACCTAAAAGAACCAGGGAGAACAGTGTGTAGCTTGCAGGTGTGAAGGGACTCATGTGCCCAGATAGAAGCAGGGGGATTCTGTTACTCAAAGCAGGAAGAAGAGAGGGATGCTGGGAGACAGAGAGCCTCCATCTGCCCCTCCGACTTCCCTCCTCCTCTCAGTTCCAACCTCACACCCTTCT
Organism: Galago senegalensis; assembly: GCA_963575145.1. Taxonomy (NCBI): domain Eukaryota; kingdom Metazoa; phylum Chordata; class Mammalia; order Primates; family Galagidae; genus Galago; species Galago senegalensis. The sequence goes on along the minus strand of CAUYTI010142051.1, from coordinate 8,481 downwards.
TTCTACTAGCACCATACACTCTCCCTGGCCCCCTTAAAAAAGAAACAAACTCAAAATGTCATGTTTTTTCATGTAGCACAATGTCGTGGTTTCTGGGTAATCGTCCATCTTCCCCATCAGGCCTGGCTGGGGCTTCTGCTATCTGTCACTCTACAAACAAAAATCAGGAAATGTGTGGCCCGCAGAGCTAAGCGGAAAACTCACTCCTGGTTGGTGCATGAAAGATAAACAAACTGCTTTTTCAAAATCTACCCTTTGTAAAATTATTATTATTATTTTATAGTATACCTCACAAAATGACCTGGGTTTTTAATATTTATTTTATACTTAAACACGATTTCTTAAACAAGACTATATTTTAGCAATTTAGAATTCGATGAAGTAGAGTCCATTTTGCTTCTTCTCCTTTACCTTGTTCAATGATCTCAACAGATGCTACCGTACAGAGCACAAAGGGAAGAGCAGCTGGCCTCGAAAGAGGATCAGAGGGAATTCAGCATTCATTCTTACTGTAATTGCCACTTCTTTTGCTTTGAAAAGAGAAAAATTATTCTAGTTTGGTTTTGGAAATTTCCCTACAGACTCAAGGAAACTCAAGTGTGCTCTGATACAGAGATTCTCTTAAAAGAGAAGGAAATTCTCTTATCTTGGCCCACTGCTTCTCCCATCCACTAATGAGGACCCCTGAAGATCACATGTGGAATAACTGAGTGAGGATCATGTGTTTATCGATTAACTTCTGCAACTCCCACTCCAACCCCTGACTCTCTAGGAATGATTCAGACATTGGCAAATTTATGTTTATTTTTTGGAAGTGTGTAAGGGTTTCTTGATTCTTTCTTTCTAAACTCCTCTTATGTTGATTTTAAAATTGAGAGATCAAAATGAGATAGTAACATGCGGATCAGTTAGGTATCTTGGGTAAGGGATAATCCTGTTAACCAGAGTTTAATAAAGTAAAACATTATTTTCATTTCAAAATTTATCACTGAAAAATGTTTAGAGATGTATTAGCAAATCAGGGTTCACATGTGGAGCCTAATTCCAGTGTCCTTTATGCTAAATCTACCTAGAAGAGTGGGTGAGCCTATCCAGAGCCTGGTTACATAAAACAAAGCACCAAGGTGCTTCACCAAAGGCATTTATCCTAAGGGAAAAAGACTACCAAGTAGCACAGGCCAAGATCTTAAAAGAAGGGTGTTTCTGAACACAGTTATCAGACAGTAGTTTTAGTTCTATCTCCGTGAACTCACCTGAGTCCCCAGCAAGCGAGCTGCAATAAAAAGCGTGGTAGGGGAAGAGCTTGGAAGTGTGAAGCACACGTTTGGGTTTCAGATACAAGACACTGTCTGGACATTGGTGAACATTCTGTAAGGGTTGCCTCACAATTGTAAGAGGCCCTGAGACTGAAGAGGTTAGGGAGGTTTTCCCACATTGAAATTCAAATCCCCGTGTGGACATGTGGGAGTTAAACTCAACAGAAAGTAAGCATGGGGTGGGCAGGCATGGAGGGTTAAAGTCTCGCCCAACAGGTGCAGTGAACACGGTCTGGGTGAGGGGCACATCTACAGTTTTGATTAAACTGTACAAAAGCAATTCTTATAACCCAAACATTTGTATTGCCAAAATATTATGAAATGAATAATAACTCCAAATTCCTAAATCAATGTAAGAATAAATCAAACTCCAATTTTGCCATAAAAATGGTGTTAATTAATTTTTTTTTAAATGTCAAATTATTTATAGAGAATTTTCTGATGCCTTTTTTCTTTAGTGTCCCAAGCATGGGCTCATCCTGCTTACTGGGGAATCCAGGCCGGTCGCAGTCACAGTCCTTTTGGAGGGTGCAAGGTGGACATTAGAGCTCTAGCACAGATTATCATCTTGCCCCAAACAAAGCCCCCTGTGCCACCTGAAGGCATTGGCAGAGACAGAAGGCACAACCAAGGCAAGCTGCAGCAGGGAGGAGAAGTGTAGCAGGTACCGTGGGATGTCCGGGATACTAGTTTAGCCAGTAGATTTGGGAACCTGCGTGCAGTCCATAGGAACTACTCAGGAGAAATGTTTGAGGAGTCTAGAGTTTCTGCAGAGCACTTTACAGAAGAAAGAAACAACGAGTTTTTAGTAATACTGTGATTCTATTTTCACCTCCCTGTTGATGGGATCTGGGTTGTGACTGTATAAAAATTGGTAAAATAAGGCAGTGCCTGTGGCTCAAAGGAGTAGAGCGCTGGCCCCATATGCTGGAGGTGGTGAGTTCAAACCCAGCCCTGGCCAAAAACTGCAAAAAAAAATTTTTTTTTCATAAAATATGTGTGTATTGTAGAAGATAAGGTATGTTGCAAATAACGGAGTCTTTGTGATTGAAAGTCTTTCGGTACCACAATTGTAAATCTTTGAGCATTGGGTCATAAATTAGCTTCAATGTATAAAAGGAATGTGGAGGAAATTGCATTTAATGTGCAAAGTGCCTTAATGCCTTAAAAGTTAATTTCTCTTATATTCAATTTTCTTTTTTCTTTTTATTTCTGTGATTTTTTTTTTTTTATTTCTTTGCTTTTTTGTTGTTGTTGTTGAGACAGAGTCCCACCCTATGCCCCTGAGCAGAGTGCAATGGCGTCAGCTTGGGGCTGTGGGCACCCTGCCTCCCCAGCCTCGGGAAGCCGCTGGGATTACCGGTGCTTGCTGCGGAGCCAGGCTGGGTTTTTCCATTTTTTTCAGGAGTCAGGGTCTCACTCTCGCTCAGGCAAGTCTCAAACACCTGAGCTCAAGCAATTCTCCCTCCTCAGCCTCCCACAGTGCTGGGATTAGAGGCATGAGCCACCATACCTGGCTCTTATATTCAATTTCCAATCATTTTGCTTTTATCCTTCTTACTTAGGGCACCAACAATATTTCTGTTTATTTTTATTTATTTATTTATTTATTTGGTTAGCAATGTGGCTGAAGCTTTATTTTGGGAAAAGCAATCAAATTGGTTTTTAGTTGGGGGACATGGGTTGGAGGGGGTGCCCCAGCCAGTAAACTGCCCCCCAGGATAGGCTGCCGGATGGGGCTGAGCGTCAGGTCCCCTGTTTCACCTGCTCCCTGGCACAGCTCCTCCCCACACAGGCTCTGCTGCAGCCCTGTGAGAGGGTGGATCTGAGGGGCCACAGTGGCCGCTCACTTCACTCAGACACCAGCTTCCCCTTGCGAGTCTCAATCTTCTTCACAACCAGGTCCTGTAGCGGATGCAGCTGAAAGAGCTGCAGCCCCCGCCAGAGCCAAAGCTGGGCTGAAAGGAGCTCAGGCGGTAGCTGAGGCCAGGGCTTGTGAGGCCCCAGTAGGCCAAACTCAGGCACCTGAGTAGCCACTGGTGGTCCTTGTGTGTGTACTCAAGTTCTGCATCCCCCACTCCAGCCGGCGCTGCTTTCCCTCCAGCAGTGTGCGGTGGGTGGTGATCTCCACGTTCAGGGCCAGCTTGACGTTTATCAAGTCCTGAGCCACGTGACTGCTTGGCCTGACTCCGGGCAGCCTCCAGCTGGGCCAGCTCGGCTTGGCATCCTTAATAGCCCGCTGCCCATGCTTCCCGGCATCCACAACGGTGGCCTCCAGGGAAGCCCTCTGGCCTTTGAGAGCTTCAGTCTTAGCCTCCTCTGGCTGATGTTCAGTTCACGTCAGAGATCTCCATCTTCGTGTGCCCAGGTCATCCCGGTGCTTCCAGCCTGCACCTGCAGGTCCTGGTACTTGGTCTGGTCCACCTCTCAACCTGGGCCCGGCTGATGTTCTGGTTCAAGTCGGCGATCTCTGTCTTCACACGCCCAGGTCATCTCTGTGCTTTCTGCTGCATCTGCAGGTCCTCTACTTGGTCTGGTCCACCTGTCAGCCTGGGCCCAGCTGGGTTGGTGATCTCCTCGGAATAGGCGTGAACCTGAGTGATGATGCTGTCCATGTCCAGGGAGCTGCTGTTGTCCTTAGATGGGACCACAGACATGTGGTGGGACTGCAGCTCACTGGCTCCTCTTTATACAGCTACCTGAGGAAACTGATCTTGTCAATCAGCCCTTCTGGGAGGGGCTCTGGCTCTACCTTGTTCATGTTCGCTCCATTCACAGCCCTCTTGATGAGGACAAATTCATTCTCCACCTCTGTACACTCCTTGGTCTCCTCCTCATACTTACTCTTAAAGTCCTCCACCAGCCCTGCAGGTTGCTGCCTTCTGCCTCCAGCATCAGCTGCCCCTGGCCCAGTGTGTCCAGCTGTCGTGCAGGCTGTTGATGCAGCTTTCACACAAGCTGTCTGTGTTGCTGTGAGCCCTCTGCTGCTGCTACAGGAGGTTCCACTTGGTCTCCAGCATCTTGTTCTGCTGCTCCAGGAAGCGCACCTTGTCCATAAAGGAGGCAAGCTTGTTGCTGAGGGTCTTGATCTCCTCTTCCTCCTGGGTGCACATGGCCTGAATGTTGGGGACCACCTCCAGGTCAAGCAGCCTCCTCAGGCTCTGGTTCACTTTGACGGCTGTGATACCCTCCATACCTCCAGCCTGGCGTAGCCTCCACCCAGACCCAGGCTGGTGCCCAGGCCATTCCAGAAGCTGCTGTTGCCCACCCGGGAGAAGCTCTAGGAGCTGATGCAGGCACAGGCTCACCGCTATGTGAGCAGCTGCCGAAGGCCTGAGGGCACAGGCGAACACCTTGTAGACCTTCTGGGTCATCCTGCTGGACATGGTGGAGACCAGAGTGGAGATGAGAGGGCCAAACCAGACAGAGATTCGAGAAGGAGCAAAAAGCTGCTTCTAGGTTCTGTTTGTTGTTAATAACAATTTAAAGACATACTGACATTTCATATCAACAAGTATGAATTAAGCACTTACAATGTGTCAGGCAAAAGTAATTTATGTGAATTAAAAGTATCACATCAAAAACAGAGAAACAGAGTGGTGCCCATAGCTCAGTGGGTGGGGTGCTGGCCACATACACGGAAGCTCGGGGGTTCGAATCTGGCCCAGGCCAGCTAAAACAACAATGACAACTGCAACAACAAAACAATAGCCAGGCATTGTGGCGGGAGCTTATAGTCCCAGCTACCTGGAAGGCTGAGGCAACAGAATTGCTTAAGCCCAAGGGTTTAGGTAGCTGTGAGCTGTGACGCCACAGCACTATACCCAGGGTGACAGCCTGAGACTGTCTTTAAAAAAAAAGAAAAACAGAGAAACAATATTATTTATCTCCTTCTCCCCAAATCCTTATCTGTGTACTTTGCATTAGACCAAAAAAAAAAAAAGGACTGTGAAAGAATAATTTAGGAGAAACATCACCCCTACTATGTGACGATGTTCAATTGTGGACTATAAAAGTGACCTAATTATTTTTCTTAGTGTTTTATTTATTTATTTATTTATTCATTTATTTATTTATTTTCTGAGAGGAAGTCACACTCTGTATCCCTGGGTAGAGTGCCTTGATGTCACAGCTCACAGCAATCTCAAACTCCTGGGCTTAAGCAATCTTCCTGCCTCAACCTCCCGAATAGCTGGGACTACAGGCGTTTGCCACTAGACCTAGCTATTTTTTCTATTTTAGTAGAGGGAGGGGCCTCTCTCTTCCTCGGGCTGGTCTCAACTTCTGAGCTCAAGCAATCCACCTGCCTAGGCCTCCGAGAGTTCTAAGATTAAAGGCATGAGCCATCTTGCTCATCCGCTACAGATATTTATATGCTTTCTTCTGCGTAATCAACGATTCTTTCTTAAAGCTTTTTTTATGTCTATAATTTTCTTGAAATAAGGACTGTGTTGAATATTATATATATATATATATATATAAATGCAAAAAGACAACTTCTCCCGTCACTTTCTTTTCTACATACATATATAGTACATATTTGGTAAAGTCATTCCTGACTAAAGATTTACTAAAAATATATATATAAGGTAAAAATGATGAGGTATAATGTGGACAGTATGGAAAGGCAAAAATATAAGAGGACACTGGAGGCATATTTCAATCTATTTCATATGATTTCCTACGCAATGCAGAACAATTAGATATATTTTTTTGCGAAAACAGCACACAAACAAAGGAAAAAACCACCATGTAGCACATTTTGCTCCCAGGAAACCACCCACACTTCTCAAATTGGAAATATATCCTTAGGGCATTTTTGCCAGAAATACTTTATCTTTTTCCATGTTCACATGTTCTGAGAAATCTTTCTCTTTTTTCCCTCTACTTTGGAATCCAGTTTATACTTAGGAGATCTCCTGGCTTGGCTAATGCATTCTTTGGTTGGCAAAATACAAACTCAGGATTTATTATCTGTGGTCTCACAGAAAACTGGTCTAAGTGGAGTCAGGGAGTGTTGGAGTGTTGGTTAAAGATAAGTTCTGCACAGTGGCAGCCTTGGCTGCCAGTTTACATCGTCAGGCTGACAAACTCATCCTAATTCAGATTCCAAACTCCTGGGAAAGACAATACAATGGGCAGGGCTAAGGTCAGCATCCATCTCTGAATCCACCCACTTACAGCCAAGGTTGGAAGGGGAGTGAGAAGCTCGGGCAGTGGTCTGGACACCTGGCAGCTGTCAGGGGCGTAACTCTGGGCTGCTTGAACACCTCCAAAGTTACCTGCTACAAGTTCCAGTTGGGGCTTATTCATCAGTGGGGTAGAAAAGGATTCAGGAAAAGAAATGATTGAAAGAGATATACTTGGGATGCAGTTAAAAAAAATAGCTGTGGAATTACTCTCAGCTTCAAGGGCACAGTATTGTGACAATGACAAAACAGAAAACACAGAGGTAGCCTGTCTCAGTGGCAGACTTACTCTCTACCACAGCTTGAGGAAAGGCAGGCTGGCTTGGATAATGCCAGACCTCTCACAAGGCTCCTACAATCTGAAATAGAAAAACGATTGTTTCGGAAAAATATATTCTTCTTTTGTATTTTTCTGTGGTTTCCTGAGCATGATGTAGACACATGTGTTCACAAAATACCACAATTAGTCTTCTCTATATCCAACCTTTCTCTTATAAGAAGCACTGGATATATTATAAGATGCTACCAAAATATTACATGTTCCCCAAATGCTTTATTTTATTTATTTATTTTTTATTGAGACGGAGTCTCATTCTGTCTCCCTTGGTAGAGTGCCATGGCATCACAGGTCACAGCAACTTCAAACTCTTGGGCTTAAGTGATTCTTTTGCCTCAGCCTCCCAAGTAGCTGGGACTACAGGCACTTGCCACAATGCTCAGCTATTTTTTTGTTATTGTCATTGTTGTTTAGCAGATCCAGGCTGGGTTCAAACCCACCAGCCCTGGTGATGAATGTGTCTGGCACCCTAACCACCAAGCTAAGGCTGCCACCCAAATGCGTTATTCTTAATGACAGCCCTGTAGTAATAGTAGCACAAATTTAATTTTTGATAAAGATGATTGCTGTATTCTCAGTTGCAATATTGTGTTCTATTTAATAATAAAACTATAAAAAAGAAATTTATTTTTGTCTAATATATACAAGATTATTCTAAAATTTTTATGGAAAAGTATAGCTTAGAATAGCTGATATATTAAGCTTATGTTAAGCTTTACTAAGTAGCCACAGTCATCAAGATGGTATGGTCTTGGTGAAAGAATAGACATTTAGATTAATAGGACAGAATAAAGAACCATTTGATGGACCCACATAATATATCAAATTTATTTTCTAAAAAATTGCATAAGCAATTGTGTAGAGGAAGGATAGTCGTTTTTAAAAAGTGCTAAAATAGTGGTACCTCCATAAGCAAAACAAAAACAAAAACATACGTTGAGACAAACTTGACCTTTTATATAAAACAAACTCAAAATAAATCACAGGGGAAAATGTAAAACATAAAACTATACTCGTTTTTGAAAAATTAGGCAAAAACCTCCAAATCATGGGCAAAGATTTCTTAGACTTCACACCAAAACCCACAATCTATAAAAGGAAAAATTGATATATTGGACCTCATCAATATCAAAAATTTGTGCTTTGCAAAAGCACATCTTAAGAAGATGAAAAGATAGATGACAGATATTTGAAGATTACTTCTCTGACAAAGGACTAAAATTCGAAATATATAAATAACTCTGAAAACTCTACAGTAAAATAATAATCCAATTAGAAGGTGGGCAAAAGAGATGAATGGACAGTCAGTTAAGAAGATACACGCAACTAGGGAAATGCAAATTAAAACCACACTGAGATATTCCTTAAAATGTGTTACAATGGGCTCAGCGCCTGTGGCTCAAGCAGCTAAGGCACCAGCCACATACACCTAAGGTGGCAGGTTCGAATCCCCAGCCCAGGCCCGCCAAACAACAATGATGGCTGCAACCAAAAAATGGCTGGGTGTTGTGGTGGGCGCCTGTAGTCCCAGCTACTTGGGAGGCTGAGGCAGGAGACTCACTTGAGCCCAGGAGTTGGAGGTTGCTGTGAGCTGTGATGTCATAGCACTCTACCCAGGGGAATAGCTTGAGACTCCATC
>CAUYTI010142047.1:0-25678 GCA_963575145.1 Galago senegalensis | reverse complement strand
CCCTCTCCCACCCCCTTCCCATATTCTAAGGCTATAATTAGGTTATGACATTCCTATAAAAGCTATGAATTAGTTTCAAAATAGGGCTGTGTATATTGGATACTTTTTCTTCCATTATTGAGATACTTTACTAAGAAGAACATTTTCTAATTCCATCCATATAAACATGAAGGAGGTAAAGTCTCCATCTTTCTTTAGGGCTGCATAGTATTCCATGGTGTACATATACCATAATTTATTGATCTATTCGTGGGTCGATGGGCATTTAGGCTTCTTCCATGACCTAGCAATTATGAATTGGGCTGCAATAAACATTCTGATAAAAATATCTTTGTTGTAATTCAATTTCTGATCTTCTGGATATATACCTAATAAAGGTATTGCAGGATCAAATGGCAGGTTTATTTTTAGTTCTCTCAGTGTTCTCCAGATGTCTTTCCAAAAGGAGTGAATTAATCTGCATTCTCACCAGCAGTGTAGAAATGTTCCCTTTTCTCCACATCCACGCCAGCATCTCTGGTTTTGGGATTTTGTGATATGGGCTAATCTTACTAGGGGGAAGGCCTTTACTTAATAGATGAGAGTACTGAGACTCCCTGCTTTAGGAGTGGGCTGAGCCTTAGATCCCAGGTTCTGTGCTTATGGACAACCTTTTCCCTTAAAATATTTTCTCTTTGTCAAATTTATTTTTAATTTCATAAGTAATACATAAGTGCATTTTCTTTACAAGATATTTTATATACCTGTACACACACACACACACACACACACATATATAAATACAAGAAGTGAAGGCTTCTGAGTTTCTGACCTCCTCTATATCCTAACAGCTCCCTGCTGGAGGAAACCATGGTGGGCATTTGTGCATCTGTGGACATTTTTCTGAAGATTTCAGATGGCTGGTAAGATGGTGAATAAAAGGAAACTAAGTTGGACAGTGCTGGCCTTACCTCAGGGGTGCCACTTCATGGTCCTGCCTGTGGCCTGGCATGAACTTGGGGGCAGGGTTTCTGCAAGGCCCACTCACCTTTCCCACATACAACAAGTGTGCCCCCTGGGCACCAACTGCCCAGGTGCCTCACCTTATGGTGAGCAGGATGTTTATCTTCTCTGTCCAGGGGATGGAAATGCTACAGTAATAGTAGCTTAACTTTACAGCAGCAGTTCTCAACCTGTGGGTCGTTACCCCCTTGGGGGGGGTCAAACGACCCTTTCACAGGAGTTGCCTAGGATCATCCTGCATATCAGATATTTACATTATGATTCATAACAGTAGCAAAATTACAGTTATGAAGTAGTAATGAAAATAATTTTATGGTTGGAGGTCACCACAACATGAGGAACTGTATTAAAGGGTCGCAGCTTTAAGAAGTTTGAGAACCACTGCTTTACAGGTTTGTGGCAAGAATTAAACAGGTAAATCTGTCAGGTACTCAGCACATGCCTGGTGTGGACAAAGGATTCTCATCATTCCCATCCTGGAGAGGACAAAAGGATTCCCACCATTGAGGGTATACACATCACCCACAGACACACAACACTAAACACAGCACACACCATACGCCACCTGCACGCAACACACACACACACCACACATCATCTACACACCACACACATACACAGCACACATACCACAGAACACACCGTGCACATAGCACACACATACAGCACACAAACCACACATACAGCACGCGCATACACATATGCACAGGCTCTATACAAGGGCGTCTTTAAGCAAATGCATGTTTCCCACTGTACTCTGCATGGAGTAGTGTCCAGACACCCAAAAAGGGGGCTCATTGTGCTGACCTAGTTCTTAAAGTTCCTGCTGCCTCCAGACCCTCTAGAAAGTCGGTCAGAGGTGGTGGTGGGTCAGGGCAAAGAAAAATAAAGAGTATTTCCTTCCGGCTGTCTGGACCCTCCGGAGCCCCAAGCCGCAGGACCGGCCAGACCGGCCGCCGCCCAGACCCGGCTGGCCCGCGCCCCGCCCCCCCCGTTGCCATGGTGAGCAGGCGGCGGCATCCCGGCCCGCGCCCAGAGCCCGCCGCGCAGGCTTTCCACGTGCCGCTTTGTCAGGGCTCAGTGTGTCCCTGCAGCTGTGGGCGACGAGAAGACAAGGCAGCTGCCTGTGGGTGCCGCGGGGACCCTGCGGGGCTGGGCCGGAGGCAGGACCGCTCGGCAGGACCCAGTCCCGGGCTGACCGCGGCCTGACTGGAGCCTGCCCCTCCCGGCCGCCAGCTCCCTTGGGACCCGCCTCGGGCTCCTCTCGAAGCTGTCCCGGCTAGTTTTAGTTTGTCTGTGCTCAGCTGTAGGGAGCTGCGGGCTTTTCTTGTTTTCATTTTTAAATGGTTTTCGTCCTCCAGGGAAGGCGGTGAGTAGGATTTGAAAGGGTGGAGACTTTCCCTTGTCTCAGGTGGCTTTGAGAGCCCTGTGGGTCTTTTTCCGGGTGTCCTGGACTGAGCAGCAGCTCGTTTTCCAGGGGGTGGGGCTGGTGGGAGCCTTCTCCAGGAAGAGGAGGCGGCTCCCTGGAGTGTAATTTGAAGAGGGGTTTTAATCAGCCCTCTGCCCCTCCTGAGCATGGCAAAGTTGGGAAGGAGCTGTGGAAGACCACCGTGGCTGCCCCCCAGCCGGTCCTGGGGTCCCCGGCTGGTGGACAGAATGATCCCCGTTGGATGCTGTAATGAGACCTGTTTTTTACTTTTCTTCTGGATTTCCCCTCCCTTGCCCACTCTTTCCATTTCTTTTCAAATGAATGAATGGAAGGGAAAATAGTGTGCTTAAAAAACATACCATTGCCTATGAGGTTTCTATGGTAATGGAGACCCCATGTCGGTTGTGTTTTCTTTCTTTGTATTAATGTTACTATCCCTGCTCAACATTTCCTCTAAGTGTCGCCTCTTGTAAGGGAGAAAATAGGACCAGGGTGAAAAGGAGTGCGTTGCCATGTGGAAGTTTGAGATTCATTAAGACAGCTAGCTTTTGGGATGACGATACCAGGAACTTTATAGAAAGAGGCTGAAGGGTCATGGCCCTGATTTGTGGTTTGTGCCTCTGGTTCTTGGGGACTCCAGGTTGTCCTTAACATGTTGGCTGTATGTTTCTTGGGTTCTGTGTTTATGAATTAGGATAGTTAAAATTGTTGTCATTTTCTAGGATAATTGGAAAAACAGGCATCATTGTCTAAAATCAATTTGAAGTGAAAAGAATGAGTGTGTGTTGTATCTAATCCGTGTGTATGTGTGCGAGGGGGTAGGATTTAATATTTAAAAAGATGACAGCAAACCCAGCTCCAGTGTCCCAAGGAATTCATATTGTACAGAAAAGTTACACGTTTCTCAGTGGCAGTGAATCCCAGCTGCTCTCTAGCAGCCATGCTTTCTTTCCAGGGACCCTGTGTTGGGGCAGTGGGTGGCCAGCTGAAGGCTAGCTGGCTTTGGACAGAGAGTCCCAGGGGCCAGAGGCCCGGCCTGGCTTGTCGAAAGCCAATGGCTCACTCTGTCTGTTCCAGGGTCAGGCTGTGTCTTGAGGGCACCTCCTTATCCTCAGGCTTCAAGACTCAAAGAAAGACACCATTAGGCAGGGATTGGGCAGGAGACAGAGGCCTCGGTTTTCTCATCTGCTAACTGAGGTCATGAAAGTTGCTCCTCTGGGCCCTTGCTAACTGTCATGTGGCTCCTAGCTAACTGTCATGGTCTTGGCTCTGCTCTGAATGCCCATGAGAGGGGGTCACACGTGGTCTAGAGTGTCACATCCTCCTGCCACTGTGGGGTATGCAAACTGGGGGGCTGGTGCTTGGAAGGGGGATAGATGTGGATAGAAATCTGGCCCCATCCTACTGTGTTTCTCCAGCTGTAAATGGGGTCATGTGTCACCCACTGTGGCTTGCTGTGGGCTGAGGGATGCATTTGCACTGTGTGTGGCTCATGTGGGAACATCTCATCCTCAGCTGTGTCTAACAAGTATGTGCCTGTCTGCAGTGGGGAGGAGTCTGCCCACCCTCCCTTTGGGGGAGATGTGCATGTCTATTTCTCATTATCACTATATGCCCCTTCCTCAGCTTATGAGCACAACTGCTGACTGAGGCCTCCGGGACATCCTAATGTGGTGCACCCAGGGACTTGTATGTGGGGATGCTTAGGAACAGAATGGTTTTGGGGTATGGCTGTGGCTTAGCATTCCCAGGTTTTCTGAGGCCACTAGGTAGTTCTCAGCCTGGCATGTGTCTGTGTGGGCTAGTGGTCCAACAAGGGGTGAGATTCTCACATGTGTAAAGCTGTGCCCAGAAAGACAGGGAGGCTGAGGCTATCCCTGGTTGTGTTGTTGTCACTGCCCTTATTTGCTGGTGAGGGGTGTGGCCCCCTCCTCCTACCATAGCCTGTTGAGGAGCTCTCCCTGTTCTTACTGCCCAGGGAGCCATGTGCCCACCAGCAAGGGCTCAACTAACCAAGTAACCAACCAGCTCTTCAGCTCCCTTCCTTCTCTCCCTGTCTCCCTTTTCTTCCTACCCTCTTCTCTCTCTGCTTCCATCCTTCCTTCTTCCTTTTTTCCCCTTTTCCTTCTTTTCTTCACATCTTATTTTGAAAGGATTTGGTTCAGCTTAATGTACAAAGGATAAAAATAACCAGATAAATATGTGAGAGCATCTATGCAGAGAAGTCTAGAGATGACTTTTAAAAAGAAAAGAAAGGGGAAAAAAGTAATAGAAAAGTGAAAGCAGGTTGTATTTTCCAGATAGATCTTGGAGTGGGGACAGCAAAGCCTGAATACACTTGTCCTGAGTCGTGACAACAGATGGGGGACGAAGTGGGTAAGGAAGGGCCATTCTAGGTTGGCAAATTTAGTCAAGTGAGCTCTGCAGAACAAGAGCCCCTAAAAGACTGGGGATGGCTCAGGGATAGTGCTGTTCCCCTCGCCTGGATGGACAGAAACGGAGGCAGGGCCCTCCAGCTCTGGAGGTCTGCTTCTCCCATAGAGCTGGCTGCCCCTGCCCATCTGGCCCTGAGAAGGATGAGGAAAAGGTTTTCCTGAGGTGGCCCAGGAGAAAGGCCTTGGAGGTGGAGGGAGCCCACACAGGTGAGGGCTGCTTGGACACCAGGATGCTCCCAATCCAGGTCTAGTGTGTTCACAAAGGAATCCAATTGGTCTCTTAGAACTTTAACTACAGGGCTTTTAAAGTGAAAATGGAGAGTATGAATATATACTTGTTGAACAAATAAATGAGGAAGGCATCTTGTTTTCTGGAAACTAATTTCCAGTCATTCTAATCATGCCTAGCCTGTCTTCTCTGGGTGAATTATTTTGCATCTCAGAATATTCCAGCTAGACATAATCAACAGGGTGGAATTTTTTGTTGAATTTGTCTTACGCTGAACTTGTAACATCCTAAAATAAACTGCACGTTGTGTAGACTTTGCTTCTTGTGTTCATAGTCCTTGAAACATCTGTGCCCCAAGGATCTGTGCAGCAGCTGTGGTGGTGGCAAACTGAATGAACAAAACTGCTGGCTTGGCGGGGCATGGTGGCTCACGCCTGTAACCCTAGCAGTCTGGGAGGCCGAGGCGTGTGGATTGTTTGAGCTCATGAGTTGGAGACCAGCCTGAGCAAAAGAGAGACCCTATCTCTACTAAAAATAGAAAAACTGAGGCTAGAGGATCGCTTGAGCCCAAGTTGGAGGTCACTGTGAGCTATGAAGTCACAGCACTCTACCCAGCGTGACAGCTGGAGACTCTGTCCCAAAAAACAAAACAAAACAACAACAACAACAAAAACTTCTTGCCTTTTACCACAGGCACCATGTAGGCTTGGGGGTCCTGGTCAGCAGACCCTGACTTTTTCCCCAGGTATAGAATAGAGGAAATTTGACAGTCTAAGATCTTCAGTGGCAAAGGGGGCATCTGTTCCTCTGACCTTCTCCATGATCATTTTCCATAAGTTTGAAAAACTTTTGTCTGGGCTCGGTGCCTGTGGCTCAAGCGGCTAAGGCGCCAGCCACATACGCCTAAGGTGGCGGGTTTGAATCCCCAGACCGGGCCCGCCAAACAACAATGATGGCTGCAACCAAAAAAATGGCCGGGCGTTGTGGCGGGCACCTGTAGTCCCAGCTACTTGGGAGGCTGAGGCAGGAGACTTGCTTGAACCCAGGAGTTGGAGGTTGCTGTGAGCTGTGATGCCATGGCACTCTACCCAGGGGGATAGCTTGAGGCTCTGTCTCAAAAAAAAAAAAAAAGAAAAACTTTTGTCTGAAGAACAAACTATGCTGCTTAAGGAATAATTAATTGCCCTCATTTGTCTATTAGAGACTATTTGTGACTCCCCAAGGGTTTCTTAACATGCCCTGGTTTCTAGCTCGTGTGAATGTTGTTGCATGGGGTTCATGGTGGGTGTGACCAGACGTTCATAAATATCTGTTTATTCACAAGTATGCAAAGGACACATTCATATATTATTGTTAAAAATCAAAATGTCAATAAAGCTGAAGCCCCGCCCCTCCCGCCCCCTTGTCCTCTACCATCCAATTCGGAAGCTGTCCTTTACACTGAGTTGCTCAGATCTCTGCTGAGGGACATGCTCCCTCTCTCTCTTCCTTCTTTCCTCCTTCCCTCTCTCCTTCCCTTCCTTCTTCCTTTCATCCTTCCTTAAGACCATGCATCGTTAGGTCCCATCTTTTTTAGTTATCTTCTCTTTCCAGGCCTCCCCGCTCAGCATTGTACCTTTAAAAGCAGCCTCCTAAATAAACGCATGCTGAATTCTGAATAGCCTTTGGTTAATCAGGAGCTGAGACTAAAGACTGAAAAGTAAAGGGTGGATCCAAGTGACGGTGAAAATACCACTTGGCAGAATGAGATGTCTAGATTGGGCGTAGAAGGCACAGGAAGGGACTCTGCATCTCCCTGGGCTCATGAGCAGTTCTGGTTGACGCTGTGCAGCTGCCCCTTAACAATGCTGGAATTATCCTTTATTCAGGCCCTGATTGAGTGGGGGCGTGGCCACCCCTTTATTGCCTTCGTTTTTATGTATCACTGTCTATTTACACGTTGACAATTTTTTTACTTGCAGAGTAAAGAAAAAAAAAAGCACCAGCTCTTTTGTTAAAGTATAGACACATCAGAGCTTTTTATTATAGATAAGAAACAATTGCTTCCACTTCAGTCTTAAATGTTATCACAGCTGACCCTGCTCTGTAATTATGTCTCCCAAGTGGAAAGCTCTCAAAATGTCACTTTGTCTAACAATTTGGAACTGGGATTGCCTCTCCAATTCAATGCTAAAAGCTCCTCTTGGCTAAGATGACTAAACTGTCAAATATTTTTAAAGCAACTCTTTTTAAAAAATATATGGAAGTTAAAGGGAGTGAGGCTAGTGAGCTCCTCACTGCTCACACCTTAGCGTTTTACATGTGTTTTCCAGTAGCTGGTGTTGAGGGATATTCGCCCCGTGTTGGGTAAAAGACCTCGGCCAACATCACTTGTATAGGAGCCTCACGCTTCCGGATCTGAGCTTGTCCACACTCCTAGCTGCCTAATGAGGAGGGAGGGCAGGTTATGTTAAGCAGTGTCAAGGTTTAGGAGATAGCGTCTGTTTTTGGACCAAATGCAATTTCAGTTTGAAGCAACCTAGAAAACTTTTTGCAAAAAATGTGTTTTCAGAAAGCAAAATTATACTCGGAGTCCCTTCTTTTTTGGTTTCTTGACCACATTTTTCCTTAGAGAAATTTAGAACAGCTAAGTAGCAATTAAAATTTCCATATATAAACAGACGTGGAGACAGCTGCCTTTTATTGGGCAATAGTTCCAGGCTGAGAATCTCAGCGGAGCAATGAGAAGCTTTTATTCTTTTAATTTTAAACATGGCTTTTCTCCCAATTACAAATATAATAAGTGGCTTTTTGTGTGTGTGTGTGTGTTTGTGTGTGGAACTGTATATATTACTGAGAAGCATTGAGAAGAAAATTAAAATTCCTGGAAGCTTACCACCTAGAGACAGCCATGGTCACGGTTTCCCTGGGTTTGTCTGTTGTTAGGTTGAATGTTCAGTGGGACTTGTCTTGGGACCTGAAAGCTGACAAAGGTGCTCCCGGCCTAAAGCCCCTTGGAAATAACTACTCTGCTCTCACTCCTTCCACCCCTGGCTAGTCTGACATTTCTGTGGCTTTCTCTTATCTTGTCAAAGGGATAAGAATAACTTATTGTAGACACTTTGTCCTATCCTTGGAAGCTGAGGGGTGCCAGGAAGGAAGTGAGACTTGTGGCTCTTGGTTCCCCAAATCAGGTGGGTGACTGGAGAAGCATCTGAGCTCTGAGCCCCATGCCTTTTCAGCCCTAGTGGCTGGCTGTGACTCTAACAATTAGGCAGAAAGGCAGGTACAGGGGCCACTTTGTTCAGGAGGAGTGGCAGCCTTGAGGGTCTCTACAGGTCTCCTTTGCAAACTGTCTTCAGAGTCTGCCAAGTGTTTGTCTGTAACCTAGCAGCTACTCAGAAAATGGTTGTTGACTGACTGAGTAAAGGTGTTTGACTTCCCTGAACCTCAGTTTCCCCATCATTGAATGGTGTTCTTTCCTAGCCTCCACCCCACCTCCTTGAGCCCCTGGCTTCCCTGTGCCCTGTGCCTCAGGCTACATCCTAGTGCCGAGCCACCTTGGCTGAATCTCACTAGGCTCTGAGTAGCATGGCCTTGACAGTCCACCTCTCTGAACTTCCATATCTTTCTCTTCTGGAAGAGGAGAAGTAGAGAGCATGCTTGGTTCACCTGTGTTTATGGAAACTCAAAGTCTGGCTGGAGAATGACAGCGATATGAGGTATACTAGTCTGTAGACCATGGAGTTTGTGTGGGCAGTGAGAGAGGTCTGGCCAGGTAGCCAAGGAGCAGAGGGAACGGGGCGATAAGCAGGGCACATGAGGGCAGGAAAAAGTGCTCTGAGTGCTGCTGGTGAGGCCAGGAATAAGGTTGGGAGACAGGCAGGGGCCAGGGCCCAGGAAGCCCAACTCTGTGATTCTGCCAAGGAATTCTACCATTCATCAACCTGCTGTTTCTCCTAAGAGCTAGGAGACTCCATTAGCTCTCTCTCTCTCTCTCTTTTTTTTTTCAGTTTTGGCGGGGGCCAGACTTGAACCTGCCACCCCTGGTATACGGGGCTGGCGCCCTACTCCTTGAGCCACAGGCGCTGCCCCCTTAGCTCTTTTTTTTTTTTTTAACTTTTTTATTTTGAAACAACTGTATAGTCCTATGCAGTTGTAAGAAATAATACAGAGACCCTGTGGGCCTTTATCTAGTCCCCTCAATGGAACATCTTGCCCGATGGCACAGGACCATATCATAGCCGAGAATTCCATATTGGTGCAGTCTAGATATAGATCAGCCAACACCACAGAAACCCTCCTACTGCCCTTTGACATCCTCACCCACTTCCTGCCTGCCCCGACAGTAGCTATTCTGTACTCCACTTCTATAATTTTGCCGTTTTAAGAATGGTGTATAAATGAGTCATATAGTATGTAGGCTTTTGGACTTGTCTGGTTTTTTTGTCAGCATAATTTCTTGGGATTCCAGCTGATTGTTGGCTGTATCTATGGTGTATTCCTTTTTATTGCTGAATAGCATTCCATGGTATGGACATAACACAGCTTAATCACTCATTGAAGAAAATCTGGGTTGTTTTTGACTATTAAGAATAAAGCTTGGGCGGCACCTATGGCTCAAAGGAGTAGGGCACCAGCCCCATATGCCGGAGGTGGCGGGTTCAAACCCAGCCCCGGCCAAAAACTGCCAAAAAAAAAAAAAAAAAAAAAGAATAAAGCTTCTCCTACCAAAAAAGAAAAAAAAAGTAAAAAAAAAGCTTCTCTGACCATACTTGTACAGATTTTTATGTAAATATACGTTTTTATTTCTCTGGAATAAGTGCCTGGAAGCACAACGGCTAGGCTGCAGGATAGTTGCATATTTAGTCTTGTAAGAACCTGCCAGACTATTTTTCTATATTCTCACTAACAATGTATGAATGATCCAGCTTCTCAGCATCTTCACCAGAGGTAGGTGCTGTCACTGTTTTTTATTTTAGCTGATCTGATAGGTGTGTAGTGATACCTCATTGTGGTTTTGATTGGCATTTTCCTAATGATGATGAGAACATGTTTTCAGGTGCTTGTTTGCCGTCTGTATATCCTCTTTGGTGAAATGTCTCTTAGTATCTTTTACCTATTTTCAAATTGGATTCGATTACTGTTGAGTTTTCAGAGTTCTTTGCGTATTTTATAAACTAGTCCTTCACTGGATACGTGGTTTGTAAAACTTTTTCTCCCCGTATGTAGCTTGCCTTTTTGTCCTCTTCACAGGGCCTTTTACAAAGCAGAAGCTTAAAATTCGGATGAACTCTTTGTCAGCTTTTCCTTTTATGGATGGTGTTTTTGCTGTCAAGTCTAGGAATTCTTTTTGCATTCAGTTTGGTATAAGGTTTGAAGTTTAGATACAGGTTCACTTTTTTACTATGGATGTCCAATTGTTTCAGCACCATTTGTTGAAAAGACTGCTGAATAGGTGCCTTTGTCAAAAACAAATTGGCTGAGCCTGTATGGGTCTCTTTCTGGGTTCTCCATTCTGTCCCATTGATCCGTGTGTTCATCCCTCAACCAGCACTACACTGTCTTCACCTCCATAGCTGCAGATGAAGCCCTCATATTGTGTACAGTAATTCCTCCCACTTTATTTCTCTTTATCAAAATTGCTTTAGCTTTTTTAGGTCCTATGCTTTTCCGTAAAGATTCTAGAACAAATCTGTCTATATCTGCACAAGATATTGCTGGAATTTTCATAAAAATTTAACTAAACCTGTAGATCACTGTGGCACGGGTGGATTACCTTTGTTGTTATCATTAGTTCATGAACCCCAGCCTTTTGTAGTTTTCAGCATATAAGCTTTATGAATGCTTTGTTAGTTTTATACTTAATTTTTTTTGAGTGTAAATGGTGATATAGATTTAACGTTAGCGTCTGCATGGTCCTTGCCAGTATATACAAATTCAAGTGATTTTTGTGAATTGATTTTGTATCTGTGACCTTGCTGAACTCACTCATTAGCTCTGGGAATTTTTGCAGCTTCTTGGGATGTTCTGCAAACATGAACAATTTTATTTCTTCCTTTCTTTCCTTCCTCTGCATCCATTTTAGTTCCTTTTCTTGCTTTATTTCACTGCCTAGAACACTAAGAGTGAGAGCAGATATCCCTGTCTTGTCCCTATTTTTAGGGGCTGATATGGGCTGAACTGTCTCTGTGTTGAAATCCATGTTGAATTCCCAGCCTTCAGTACCTTAGAATGTGATTGCATTTAGAGAGGGGGCTTTTTTTTTTTTTTTTTTTTTTGGAGACAGAGCCTCAAGCTGTCCCCCTGGGTAGAGTGCTATGGCATCACAGCAACCTCCAACTCCTGGGCTCAAGCGAGTCTTTGTCTTCTGCCTCTGCCTCCCAAGTAGCTGGGACCACAGGCACCTGCCACAATGCCTGGATATTTTTTTGGTTGCAGCCGTCATTGTTATTTGGCGGCCCGGGCTGGATTCCAACCTGCCACCTTAGGTGTATGTGGCTGGCACCTTAGCCACTTGAGCCACAGGCGCCGAGCCTAGAGAGGGGGCTTTTAAAGAGGTAATTAAGTTAAAACGATGCTCTTAGGATAGACTCTGATCCTAAGTCTATGACTGGTGTCTGATATGAAGAAGTGACTAGGACACAGACACGCACAGAGGGGGAAGACCATGGATGGCTATTTGCAAGCTAAA
The DNA here is from genome assembly GCA_963575145.1 of Galago senegalensis. NCBI lineage: Eukaryota > Metazoa > Chordata > Mammalia > Primates > Galagidae > Galago > Galago senegalensis. Next base: position 13,910 of record CAUYTI010142047.1, on the reverse strand, counting down.
GAGAAAGGCTTCTGGAGAAAGCACTTTTGCTGACACCTTAATTTAAACTTCAATCTCCAGGGCCGTGAGAAAGTAAATTTCTATTGTTTCAGCCCCCTCAGGCTGTGGAACTTTGTTATGGCAGCCCTGGTAAACTAAGGTATCCTCCCTCCAGAGCTCCACAGGTTACCACTGTTCTGACTTCATGGACTAGTTCTGCTTGTCCTTGAACTTCACCTGATGTAGTCTTTTGTGTCTGGCTTCTTTTGAGATCCATCCACATCATTGTTATATCAGTAGCTCGTTCCTTTTTCTTGCTGAGTCATGTTCCGTGCATATTACAGCTACACTGCACTTTATTATGCTTCTCCAGTTGATGGGCACATGGGTTGTTTCCAGTTTTGAGTTATTGTGAATACAGCTGCTGTGAACATTTGTGTACAGGTCTTTATGTGGACAGATGTTTTCTTTTCTCTTGGGTAGATGTCTAGATGTGGAATTGCTGGTAATAGAGAAGGTGTTTGTTTAACTTTGTGAGAAAATACCAAATAGTTTCCCAAACTGGTTGTTCATAGTACAATTTTCTGTTTCTACTAGAGTTTTGCATTGACAATCCTATTTAGTCCACATCCTTGCCAACACTTGGCATTGTCAGTCTTTGTGACTATAGCCATTCTGATGGGGGAGTAATGATACCTCATTGTGGTTTCTATTTCAGTGTCCCCAAGGATAGGAGATATTGACCACTTTTCCACATGCTTATTGTCCATAGGTAACTTTTAACTCAAAAACCTATTGCAATCTTTTTCTTATTTTTTGAATTGGCTTTTTGGGGGGTCTTTTTTCTTATTGATTTGTAGGAATCTTTACATATTCTGTATATAGGTCTTTTGTCAGATATATGGCAAATGTTTTCTCCCAGTTTCTGGCTTTCGTTTAAAATTTTTTCATAAAGACTTCATTTTTTTAGAGTAGTTTTATGTTCACAGTAAAATTGAGAGGAAGGTACAAAGATTTCCCATATACCCTTACCTTGCCCATTCAGAAATGCCCCCATTATCAACATTCCCCACCAGAAGACACCTTTGTTACAGCTGATAAACCCGCACTGAAGTATTATCCCCTGGGTCCATATATGCCTTCTCTTTTCATGCCCTGAATGGTACTGTTTGAAGAGCAGAAATTTTTCATGTTGATGAAGTTATTTATTAAGTTTTTCTTTTGTGGCCAGTGCCTTTTATATCCTAAGAAATTTTTGTCAATCTCAAATTCATGAATATTTTCATCTATTTGTAATTGTAGCATTCACAATTAAGATTTTGGTTCATTTCTAGCTATTTTTGGCTGAGCGCCTATAGCTCAGGTGGCTAGGGCACCAGCCACATACACCGGAGCTGGCAGGTTTGAATCTAGCCCCAGCCAAAAAATAGCTGGGCGTTGTGGCAGGTGCTTGTAGTCCCAGCTACTTGGGAGGCTGAGGCAAGAGAATCACTTGGGCCCAGGAGTTTGAGGTTGCTGTGATACCATGGCACTGTACCCAGGGTGACAGCTTGAGACTCTGTCTCAAAAATAAATAAATAAATTTCTAGCTATTTTCTGTGTCTAGTGTGAGTGAGGAGTCAAGGTTAATTTTTTTGGTATGGATATCTGAATGTCCCATGACTATTTTTTAAAAGGACTTTATCTCTCCTTGTCAGTGTGCATTGGCACCTTCGCTAAAAATCAGTTGAACAAATGAATGAAAATCTATTAGTGCCATTGATCTGTCTATCCCTATGTTGGTACCACACTATCTTGCTTTTAAAATTTATTTCATTTTATTATAATAATTGTATTATTTAACAAAATAAATTACTTATTATAATAGATCTTGAAATATGATAACTGATCAAACCAATTCTCTGCTTTTGGACATTCAGCACGTCTCCAACATTTCCCTGTTAGAAACAGGAGTGTACAGTTTGTCCTTGTTCATTTGTATGGGTGTTTTGGAGGGTTGATGCCTGAAAATATGTCCCCATGTCTTTATATCCTCATGTCCCTAATCCCCATGTCTCCATATCACTATTTCCCTATGTTCTCATGTCCCATGTCCCTGTCTTCATGTGTCATGTCCCATGTCCCTATATCCCAACTTCCCCATGCCCTCATATCCTCATGTCCCTAGGTCTCCAATCACCATGTTCCTATGTCCTCATGTCCCCATATCATCATGTTCCTATGTCCTCACGTTCCCATATCCTATGTCTCCAGTCCTCATGTCCCGTATCCTCATGTCTCCATATCATCATATCACCATATCCCTATGTCTCCACTTCCCCATGTCCCCATATCCTCATGTCTCCATATGCCTGATCACCATGTTCCTACATCTTCATGTCCCCATATCTCCATATTGCCATGTTCTTTTGTCCTCATATTCTCATGTCTCTATGTTCCTATGTCCTCATGTCCCCAAGACCCTGTGTTGCCATATCCCTGTATCCCCATGTCCCTATGTCCCCATATCCTCATGCCCATCACAAACCAGCCTAGGACAGAGTTTGCCTCATGCGACGTGATCAGTAAATATAAGCTGCCTTCCACTCAAAGCCTGCAAAATCACCATGGGTAACTTGACTTCATTGAGAAAGTGCACCCGAAATGTCACCTCTGGTCACCAGGTGGACACTTTCCCCACAGAAGGCAAACTAGTGGCAGCCCTGGGAAGGAATAGTATATGGTGGGGGGTAGTGAGCCCAGATTTTGTCCTTCTCCATGTTAACTGAGTGGTTCATCCTCTCCTTACTGATTTCTAAGACATTTCTATCATGTTTCCTTCTGTGCATACATGCAAAGGTGCACACATGTATACACAAGCATGTACACACCCATATACCCTTCCTCACCTGTAGTCTTATACCTGGCACTAATTGGACATACCCATTTGCAGGACTGTCTCTTTGCCAGCCTTTGGGAAACCTGAGGCAAGATGTATATTCCTCACTCCTGCAGAGCTTGGTCTTAAATTCTCCCTCTCCATTCCTCAGTTGTGAGATTTGGAACAGGTTAACTTCTTTCTGGACCTGTGCTCCTTCATCTGTGGAATGGGAGATAATATACCAAATTCATGGGTTTCTTATGAGTATTAAGCCATATAATGCCAAGAAGAGCCAACATAATACCTTGCATGCAGTGAGCTTGTGCACATAAGGCCTATTATTAAATGATATCTGTATTCTGGCTCTTGGTGCACAGGGGTGGATACATACTCCTCACTTGAATGGTGAACCAAGAGTTAAGAACCAGGCAACCAAGAACTTGTCTATGGTCCCTCTTGGGGATATTACCTGTGCTGGGTCAGATGCCTCCCCTCCTTCTTGGACAGCCTTGTACTTCTCACAAGAGTGGACGCTTCACTTGGGAACACCTCCACCCTGATGCTGTACAGGAAGTCACCCTCAGGTTTGCTGTGCAATGAGTCGCTTGGGGGCAGATGACAACCTGAGGGGATGCTGAGGGCATGTGGCCTTTCTCTGAAGAGTCTTTGACTCCATGAAGTTATTTAGGATGTTTGAGATTTAACAACACATGCAAACCATCACTGTGGCCCCTAGGAGCCCTCCATAGTGGCCAGGAGCACTTCAGGATTGAGGAACCATTTTGACTATTGGGACATGAATGGAGTAACTGGACAGGGAAATTAGAATGTTGCTACTTCCCAGTGCACTCTTCTCTGAACTACCATCCCCAACTGCACATCATCCCTTGCCCTTTTTCCTCATGAAAATATTATATCATTTACCTATTACTGCCTAACAAATTACTCAAAACTTAGTGGTTTAAAACAATAGTAAATACTTATTAACTCTGTTTGGTTTTGGTGGGTCAGGAATTTGAGTATGTCTTGACTCTCTGGTTCAGGGATCTTCCATGTGGTTATAGTCAGATAGTAGCTGGGGCTATGGTCTCATCTGAAGGTTCAACTGAAACTGATGATCCATTTCCAAGATGACTTGCTCACATATGGCAAGTAGATGCCAGCTGCTGGCTGGGGGCCTCAGATCCTCCTCACAAAGGGTTCTCTCTAGGCCAGGTGTCCTCAAATTATGGCCCGCGGGCCACATGCAGCCCACCTAGGACATTTATCTGGCCTGCCCCCTCTGCCTGTCCTGCTTAGTAGCCGACTTGTCCTGGGGCCCACAGTCTGGCCCTCCAATGGTCTGAGGGACAGTGAACTGGCCCCCTATTTAAAAAGTTTGAGGACCCCTGTCTTTAGGACTGCTTAAACATCCTCATGACATGGCAGCTGGCTCCCCCCAAGAGTAATCCAGGAGGTAAAGGCAGAAACTGCAGTGTTATATTTGGCCTGGCCTCAGAAGTCACCCTATTGTTTCCATAGTGTCCTATTGGACACTGTGTTCATGGATCAGTCCTACTCACAGTGGGAAGGGCTACATAAAGTGTGCTCACTGGGCCATTGGAAGAGGGGGCTGGCTGTCACAAACTTATTTCATCTTGGATGGCATCACTCCCAGGTGGAGGCATCACTTCCTTCTGTTCACCCTCACCACTCATGGAGGAGAGGACACTTGGCCTTAGTTCTGCTTTCAAATGTGGACAACTCCCTATTCCCTACCCCTGTTCTCTCTCTCTCTCTCTTTTTTTTTTTTTTGAGAAGACTCTTTTGTCCTGGGTAGAGTAGCGTCAGTATAGTTCACAGCAACCTCAAACTCCTGGGCTTGAGCAATCTTCTTACCTCAGCCTCCCGAGTAGTTGGGACTACAGGTGCCTGCCACAATGCCCAGCTAGTTTTTCTGTTTTCAGTAAAGATGAGGTCTTGCTTTTACTCAGGCTGACTCGCTCTTTTTTTGTGTTTCACTTGGCACAACCTCTCACCTTTTGGATTGTCATATGTGACCTCCACTGGGCAGTCAGCTTTCACCTCATCCTTCTTAGTTCAGTTCTGTACTCCCAATGGACCTGGGCCTGGGCCTGAGTTCTCTGGTCCTGATGGGATCCTACCACTGGCCTTTTGCCTCAGGGAGGTCACTAAGGGGAACAGCTGAACCAGGTGATGGTGGCAGGTGCTATCCTTCCCAGTCTGGGAGGGTCCAGGGCTGCCTCTTCATGGGGGTCTGGCCCCTCAGGGAGCAGGAACCAAGACTCCAGGGCCTGGGCACTGGATAACATGCAGTAGTGATTCAGATGACAGTGGCCAAGATCCTTTGAGGCCCTGCCATGGGCCAGGACCTCATTCCTCACAAAAACTCAAACATTTCTTTCATATTTTCTTTATTTTATAGAGGAAGGATAGAGACTTAAAAAGGCCCAGTGATGTGCCTGAGGTCACACCACCTATGTGCCAGGGTGTAAGCCTGAATCCAAGCTGCCCTTTGAAACACTGTTCACTTCATCTCTGTCACAGCTGGGCATGGCAGCTGAACTTTCTTAGATGGATGGGGGCTGACAAGATCAGATAGGAGCTGGGGACAAACTCCATATGCCTGTATGTCCCAAGCTGGGATCTAAGGGCTGGCACATGGTGCGTCTCAACTGCATTTTTGTTGAGTGGATGAACAAATGCTCCATGAGGATGTCACTGTAATGCCCTTCCAATCTTCCTGGGTGAAAAGGAAGAATACCTGGGAGGTGAAATGAATACATATCCCAGCTGAACATCCCCACCTGATACCCCACAAACATCTGTGAAATATTTAGAGGAGTGGAGTGTGGGAGCAAGACATTGTATCTAGCTGGTGTAGACAGCATCTGGGAACTTGTGGAAGAAATTTCCACTTCATACTCTGTGGAAAGGTTAAGGGAAGTCACTATGAGTTGATCCTGTTAACTGATCCCTTTGATGTGTTCTTTAGCCATAGCTTGATTTTATTTGTCACACATGTGACATTTCCTCTGTGTGAGGTGCTGCCACAGGTGCTCATGGATAGTTGTTTATGGGGCCTCCTCATGGCCCTGTGAGGAACTATAGCCCTGTCTGACACCAAGGATACTGAGGCCCAGAGACATCACTTTGTTTTTAAAATTAGAATTCAAGGCTGGATTAAAATGTCATTCTAAAATTGAGGCAGAATTTGCAATCTAAGGCTCAAAGGCTACGTGTTATTATTTATTGATTCTCCCCCCAAACAACAAGGGAGCCCTCCTGGTGGATCTGCTCAGGGGGTTGGTTGCTGAGCAGCCTTGCCTGAGCAGCCCTTATGGGCCACGCCTCCTAGGGAGCACCTTGAAATAATCTGTTTGCAGCAGAGCCTCTTCCTTTTCCAACTTTCTGTGGCCATTTCACTGTGCCCACCCAGAAAGTTCTGAGGAAGCCTCTAATGGTGTTTCTGGACCCTTTCTGGGCCTGTCTGGTCTGGATTCGGCTCCTTGACTATCTCCTGACGGCCTGACGGCCTCTACAGCCAAGCCATGGCTCTACTCTGAAAAACCCACTGAGGCAGAAGCAGGAGGATGGTGGGTCCTTTGCACCTGGAGCACTCAGGGGCCCTGTAAGCAGCACCTGTTAAACTTTAAGCCAGCACTGGCTGCTGCATCTGTGGGCCAGCAGCCTGGTGTGGCTGAGAGCTGTGGATTGTATGTATGCAGGTGCCCCCACCAGCCTGCATACGCACCTCCGGAACCAGCCAGTCAAGCTTCTCTCACTCTGCGTAATGATGCGGAAATGCAAATACACCATCATTTTGTGACCCATATTGCGAAAATTAGAAAAAGGAAGTTGTGTTTTGCTGCTGCATGAAGTTCGGCCCCAGCAGAGAAACACACTCAACTTCGGAAACTGGTGAGTAGGATTTGGCTCCCAGGGTCTTCCCTGAGCCCTAAGATCCCGTCTGGTTTTGTGAGCGGGGCTTTGGGGTGGTGAGGGCATTCAGAGCAGGAGCCATTTGAGGGAGACGGATGTTTTCAAGGCAGGAAGCTGCCCTGGCGGTGCTGTACAGTGTCTTGTTTTTGTTCTGTTATCTTTCTGTGAGTTCCTCTGGTGTTATTTGCAAAGAGTTATTGTGAGCATTGAATGGCAAGTGTGAGAGGTCTTTGTAAACCTCTAAGTGCCAGGACAGTGCTGGCCATTGTCTGGCAGCAGCTCAGGCTCTAATGAGGTGGACAGTGCCTGCATGCACCCTAAGCAAAGCCCAGCAGGGGCCCAGCTCTCAGGCTGATTAGATGCAGGGCAGCATCTCCAGCAGGTGCACCTGCTCCAGTTGGTGGGACCCTTGCCCAGGTGAGGGGGAGCACTTGGGTCTTCCTCTGCCAGAGCAGAGCAGGATGGTCCCAGACATGTCTTGGGGGCCTAGGTCTTCCCACATCGTGTTCTTTGGAACCTTACTCTACAATCTGCTATTTAGGTATTAACAGAAGAGGGCCTATGTAGCGTGGCACTACTAGGAAGAAGAGCTGAGCCCACCAGGGTTTTCTCAGGACACTGTCCAGACAACACTGGGCAGTTGCAAGGCCATCTTGAGAGGCTCACAGCCTGAGGACAGGGTCACCTTGACAGTGGCAGTACAACACGATGCCACTACAATTGTGCCCTCTGTGCAGAGAGGGCAACAAGGCCCAAAGGGCAGGGATGTGTTCAAGGATGTAGAGCATAGCCACACCCAGAGTACTGGGCTCCTGGGACCCAGTGGGGCATTCAATGTGGGGACTTCTGTCATTGTGGATCACCAGCCTGCTTGCATGACCCTGGGTGGCGAGCTGTTGCCAGCCACTGTGGGTAACAGAAAGGTGGGCCTGGGGCTTCTGAGACCCAATAGGAGAAAGGAAGCTAAGGCAGGAGGGGGACAGGAACTGTGGGGCACCGAGCTCCAGACCCAGCACGATTACTGTGAGTGGCTGCTCAGACTTTCCTTTGCTTTCCTTGTCTGTAAAGTGGCATGTAAGTCATGCCAGGCTCAATATGTTTTGAGGCTGGATATGCTCAGCACAGCTCTGCTGCTGTTCACATCTGTCCTCACCAATACCCTGGCAGATGTTGCTCAGCCATTCTTGTAGGAGAGGAAACTGAGTCATAGAGTACTCCACTAGCTTGTGCTGGACCCTTGGCCTGCACACTGTCTGGCTGGGCCCCAAGACAGATCTGAACCCAATAATTTGCTCAGCAGCCCTGGAGTTGGGTGGGGCTGGCCGGAGGGGTGTGGAGGGGAGGAAGTGGTTTGTCCTCAGTTGGGCTGTCGCAGGCGGCTGGAGGCCCCCTGATTCCACTCCTCAGGAGGTTAAGGTCTGTGTCTGCACAAAGATCAGCACCTCCAAGTATGGGAGCCCCTCGGGGCCACACTGGGCCGCATACTTTGTGCAGAGGCCTGCAGCTGTGCTCTGCTGAGGTTACAGCTGAAATGACCCATAGTGTGAGGCAGGAGGGTCACAACCCGCAGAGGATGCATCTGGCTTTTCTGCCCTGGCCTGTGGACTAGAACAGTAACCTAGGGAGTGGCTGGGGCATGTGCTGGGAGCTCTTGCTGCATCCTCCCAACCCTGCCTGCCATTGGCCTAGCAGGGGCCCTGAGGAAACTGAGGCTCCCAGTAAAGGGAGGGGCAAGGTGATAAAAAGCAGCATTGGGTAGATGTGTTAACCAGATGAGTCTGGCTCTGTGGAACACTCTGGTGGCCACAAGGAGGCTCAAGGCCAAGCATATCCTAAAGACAATGAACAAAGACAGAAGGAAGAGCAGAGCAGGTCACTGTGGTGCCTGCCTGTCCCTGGGTGGGATGGCCATCAGCTGGTGGGGACTGAGCCAGCTTGGGAAGGAAACAAGAGATAAGGGCATCCTTCATTCATCCCTGACATTTCCTTCCATCTGTTGGTCCCTCTGTTCTGCAGATAGTGTGGGTCCTGGTGGCTGAGAGGGGCTGGGTATCTGGTGGGGTATATTGGAACTGCACGCCTACCACAGACTGGTCTCTGCTAGCTGCAAGGATGGGGTGGGGGCAGGCCATATGTGAAGTAGAGGCAGGCATATGTGGGTCTGGGGACAAGCTGGCTGCTGCCTGGTGACATGCCCCTGTCCCCATGACATCCCCAGTTCTGCATGTGAGATAGACGCTTGGCCTCCCTGCTCTTCCCATGTGGTGTCTGCTTCTCATCCTCCCCACTGCCCCACTCACTCACCCCTGACAGGCCTCCTTGTCCTCTTCAGCTTCCACTATACTTTAAACATCTGAATGGGTGGGCGGCGCCTGTGGCTCAAAGGATTAGGGCACTGGCCCCATATGCCAGAAGTGGTGGGTTCAAACCCAGCCCTAGACAAAAACTACAAAAATAAACACACAAAAAACCATCTGAATGGGATGCCACTCTCCAGCAGGACCCCTGGCAGCCTGCTGTTGTGAGATCCATCCTGGCCCCACTGGACTCAAACTCACCCCCTCCATCTCTGGTCTTGCCTGGGCATGCTGCAGCCCTCATGGCCTGGCCTACTCACTCTCCTCTGCCCTGGTGCCCTCCCTCAGCCTGTGATGCTGTTCCCTCTGTCTGAGCCCCACTGAGAGATGGGGGTGGTGACTGGTCACTTACACGTGCTGAGAGTTGGGATGACCTGGTCACTTAGGTCTTATGAGGTGGGATGACCTGGTCACTTAGGTCCTCTGTGCTGCCTGATGATAGATCTTTCAAATCTGCCCTGGGGTTTTGGGTCCCTGCATGTAGCTCTTGCAAGTCATGTGTGGCCTTGGGAGGTGAATGCATTGTCTGGGCCTCCCTATCACAATCCTCACCTGACTAGTCACAAGATGCTGTGGCAGAGCCAAGTCTAATGAGGACTGCAGGAGATGGACGTGGACTTTCCATGATCTCAATTTGGATTTTATATTTTCAAAATTTTTACTCCTCAGCCAATGCACATGTTTATTTGTTTACATAAAGTATTTATTAGAAAGGAAATAAAAATTCCTTGCAATGCTGATTCAAAATCTATTTCTTTATTCACCAAGAGTTTTACCAAGTTCCACTGTGTGCCAGGCTGAAGACCATGGGAAGGAGATGAGGTTCATTCCTCCTGTGTCACATCTCGGGTAAAGAGTACAGGGAGGAGGAGGCAATTGGGGGAGGACAGGGTGTGTGTGGTCAGAGCAGGATGAGAGGGACATGGAATGTTGGTTGTCTTCTCTAAGGAGGGCCTGTCTGGGAGTAGAGGAGGGAGTGAGCTATGCTGGGGCCGAGCTGTCCCTCACAGAGGGAAAGGCTGTGCAAAGGCCCTGAGGTGACTCCTGGCAGAAGGCTGGAGGCAGAAGAGGGTGTTGGAGGGAGAAGTCAGAGCGGACAGAGGGCAGAGGATTGCAGTGCAGATTGGAAACTATTGGAAGGTTTGTCTTGTTTCAGTAGTTTTTAGAAATCATCTGATTTGTTAAACATATTCAAAAGTAGAGATAATTATGCAATGAACCCAGGGTGCCCCTCAGGGAAGTTGAGCTAGCCTGTACTCATGGAAAATACGGGGGGGGGGGTACTTTCTAAGGGTCCTGAGAGCTGCAGATTCAACTGTTTTCCCTCAGTGCTTTATTATGAAAATGTTCACACATACAGCAAAGCTCAAAGAATTTTGCAGCTGGCACCTATGTGCTTATCCCTGAGAGTCTACTTGTTTGCACATCTAGCTACCTATGCAGGGAAGGAATATATTTTATTTTAAAGGTTGAGATTTTATTTTTGTAGTTGCTTTTTTTTTGAGACAGAGTCTTAAGCTGTCACCCTGGGTAGAGTACTGTGGTGTCATAGCTCACAGCAACCTCAGACTCTTGGGCTTAAGCGATTCTCTTGCCTCAGCCTCCTAAGTAGCTGGGATTACAGGTGCCTCCCACAACGCCCGGCTGTGTTGCAGTTGTCATTAGCATTAGTTGTTTTAGCAGGCCCGGGCCAGGTTTGAACCTGCCAGCTCCGGTGTATATGGCTGGCACCCTACCCACTGAGCTACACATGCTGCCCTGTAGTTGCTTTTTATGTTTGGCAATGGACAGCGATTTTTCATTCATGGCTATAATGTTTGTGTATATATTCCTTCTAGATAAAAATAAAAAGAGGAAAAAAATAGAAAAGAAATGAAAAATATAAAGAACATTTAAAAAGGGAAAGCAAAAGAAAAATATTGAGTGAGCATATAAGTAAAAAGACTCAGTAAAAATGGCATAAGGTGGTAGTTTCCTGACACAGAATCCTGCACGTGACATAGCCCAGTCTGAACATGTGCTAGGACTTCTTGTTATAACTGCCTGCATTGAACCTAAGGCATTCTGGGGCTTAATATCTTTGGGAGTTTCTTCTGCTTTTTACTTGATTTTACCATGTCCTGCTGTAGCTGAGAGGGCCTTGCAGGCTCTGTGACAGAACCTGGGAGCACCTCAGGTAACACTGACCCACAGGACTGATGAAAGCATGTGAAATGGCCAGTCTAAGGTATAAGTTGTTGTGCACTGCCTTGGGCCTGGGGACTCTTTATAGGACTTTCATTGTGTCCATTATACAGACATGGAAACTGAGGCTCAGGGAAGTTGAGCTTGTCCCTGGTTGTCCACACAGTAAGGGGTAGAAACAAGAGCACTTTGGACATAGAGCCTCAGGCTCAGCTACAGGTATACTCCCTTCAGTATGATCTTATGAAGGGCTTACAATTCCTTCCTTCAGTCTGGGAGTTGCTGTTGTGTCCCAGGAGACCCTAGAGGGTGGGTCTGAGGCCAGAACTGGGGCCATCCTAGGAAGCTAGAGCTGTCTGGAGCTTCCTATCAGCTTGACTCCAGGGTGGGTGGGGTTGGCTCCATCTCCTTCCATCTCCTTTTGGGTTTGCCACCCACTCAGTGAGGCATCCACACTCTCAGGAATGTAACCCACCAGGAGATTGATCCTGCACTTCCCCACAATCGTTTGTAGTCATACCAGAGCCATCAGGATGGCATCCTTGCTCTGAGCCTCCATGCACATTGTTTCACAGCCTCACCCAAGTTGTGGCACCACACACTCTGGCCTGGAGGGTCCTTGACCAGGGCCTGCTCCACTCCACCCTTAGGTCTGTGGGAGCCCCTGCTCGGGTGCCAGTTGCCAGAGGTACACTGATGGCTGCACGGTGGGGACGTGGGGGAGGGAAAGGGCAGGAGAACACAGATGGGCACTATGTGCAGTGGCCTTAGAAAGGGGCACTAATGATTCACCTCTTGTGGATGCTTCCAGCTGGGCCAAGGGGCTTGCAGGGTGACAGCTGGCCTGGTGCACAGCTTTGTCCTCAGTGGGCCAAGTGGGATGTGTGGAGAAAAGGCTGTAGGCATAGAGACCCTGGGTTCCTGCTTTTGAATCTTGGTCATCTTGCTATGAACTTGCAGAAATTCTGGTGAGAACCTTCTGAAATGCATTTTTAAAAAGTTTTTCTTATGAAATACACATAATACAAAATGTGCCACCTTAACCATTTATAAGTGTACAGTTCAGTGGCACTAAGAACATTCATGTTGTTGTGCAGCCATCACCACCATCCATCTCCAGAACTTTTTCATCTTCCAAGCTGAAACTCTGTCCCCATCAAATACTAACTTCCCATTCCCCCTCCCTCAGCCTCTGGCAGCCACCATTCAACTTTCTGTCTCTATGATTGTGATGACTCTAGGTCCTTCCTTAAGTGGAATCATAAAATATTTGTCCTTCTGTATCTGGCTTATTTCATTTAGCATCACGTCCTTGAGGTTAGTTCCTGTTGTAGCATACATCAGAATTCCCCTCCTTTTTAAAGCTGGACAATTTTCTATTGTATGGACAGACTATATTTTCTTTACTCAGTCCTCTGTAGATGGCTGCTTGGGCTGTTTCCACCCTTTGGCCATTGTGAATAATGCCGCCCTGAACATGGCTGTGCAAATGTCTGTTCGAGACCCTGCTTTCAATTCCCTTGGGAGAAACAGTAGAGTCTTGTTGGCAAGTGGTGTTGGATGTAGCTGCGCTAAGCAAAGCTGCTGCATACCTAGGGCAGTAGGGCCCGGCCCTGGGCTAGCCTGCCCTCCCGCTCCATGGTCACAGCCTTGGTGCAAGAGCTACGGGTTATTTTTACTACTTTGTTTTTCGTACTTTCTAAGTTTTCTAATGAGGACTCATATAGTTTTAAACAGTAACTCTTTTAAAGGAAGTTTGAGCCAAGGAAGAGGTGCTGTGTTGATGCATCTCCTTTTCTCCATGCTTTGCTTGGCCTCATGTCCTGTCTTCTCCAAGATCCACTATGCCCATAGCAGTCTGAGAATTTCTCAGCTGGAGACTCCAAGGGGATGACTCTGTGCTTCCAGGCACCTCTGGGTTGTGGAGCAGCTTTAATTCAACCGGCTGCTGGTCGGTTCACATGGGCATGGCCTTGGGACTTATTCTCTGCTAATATGTCCTCTGTGAGAAGGGGACCTAAAGGCACCAAAATGAAGCCAAGGAGAATGAACCTGTATGGTTCTCCAGTGGTGGCTCGTGCCCTGCAACTGCTGGTGTGAGCAGCACCGGCAGTTTATTTTGCTGCTGGTGGGAACTTCACTGTTTGGATTCTCTATTGTGGTGTAACCAGCCACCCAAATGTAGAGTCTGAGCAACAGCCATGCTTATTGTCACCATATGACATGATTCTGGGGCTCATTGGCTCAGCCAAGTGGCTCTCACAAAGGTTCTCCTGAGGCTCTTGCCCACAGGGCTGGGACACACCTGTGTGGCCTCTATAGTGGCTAGGGCTTCCTCACAGCATGGTGGCTGGCTTCCAAGGGTGAGAGTCCCAGAGCTATGTCTTCCACCCTGGCCTTGAAGGATACTCAGCCTCATGTCCACTGTGCTATAAAAAGACAGCAAGTCTTTTTTTTTTTTTTTTTGAGACAGAGCCTCAAGCTATTCCCTGGGTAGAGTGCCGTGGCATCACAGCTCACAGCAACCTCCAACTCCTGGGCTCAAGCGAGTCTCCTGCCTCAGCCTCCCAAGTAGCTGAGACCACAGG